>CM062603.1:22465401-22643317 GCA_031470985.1 Agastache rugosa | reverse complement strand
CTAACCCTAGTTTTTATTATTTGAAATTTTTGGGAAGAAATGGTCAAGTTTTGATTCATGCATTGTTTGATGTTATGATCTTCATGAATTATGCTTAGAATATGATTATAAGATCAAATATGTAATTAGATTTAAGCATGGAAAACCCTAGCTATCAATTGGCAATTTTCGAAAAATGAGAAGAAAATGGGAAATAATGAATGCATGAATTGTATGATTGATTTAATGATATAAATGAGTTTAGTTAAGTATTTTAAGAATGTTTCATGTTGGAAGTAACTAAAAATTTCCAACCAATTTTCATTCTGCAACCCAGAAAATAATCGATTAAATCAAGAATATAAATTAGGGTTTTAATAATGTAATGTTATATGATGAGTTTGATGACTAGGCCTCAATTAAAGATATGGTAGATTACTTTGAAGTATATTAGATCAAGAGATAATGAAACAAAAGCTTGATTAACCCTAGAAACCCTAGAAAATCGAATTAGGGCTAGTCTCTTAAATTAGGGTTGAAAGATTGCCATACTTAATTGAATGAAATTAAAATGAAGAAATGAGCTTTAAGATAATAATTAAGTATATTAGAAATTAAAAAAGAAGAGAAAATAATTAAAGAAAATATGCCAATTTTAATATAACCGAAAATTTAAAATAAATAAATAAAATATTAATAAAATTTTTAATTAAGAAATTAATTGCATTTATGAACTTCCTTAATAAAAATTAAGTGTTATATAATTTTATGGAAATTTAATTCAAAGAAATAAAGATTTTTTCTATTTATGGGTTGATTTTCCCGATTTGGGAATTTATATGTTTAATTGAGTTAATGTGTGTATTTATAGTATAATTATGCTTTGTTATAATTAAATAAAGGTATAGAATTAAATTGAAGATTTTTGCGAATCCGTTAGACGGATTTTGACAAATCGATTTAGTCACATTGTGATGAATAGTAGTTTATAAATATTAATAATGTTGTATGAGAATTGATTAATATTGATGCTTAATGAGGAATTTAGATAGATTAAGATAGATTAAGAACGTTTGAAAAGTTAAGATAGGAATTCTCGAATTTCATCAAGTTACGACGTAGAAATTCGAATGAAATTTCGTTAAGGATATCGAAGTCGTTAGTCGATAAGAAAGCTCATTTCGTGTCTAAAATCGCTTCATTCCGTTTCGATTAAAGGA
This sequence comes from Agastache rugosa, assembly GCA_031470985.1. Lineage (NCBI taxonomy): Eukaryota > Viridiplantae > Streptophyta > Magnoliopsida > Lamiales > Lamiaceae > Agastache > Agastache rugosa. The sequence continues at coordinate 22,642,118 of CM062603.1, read as the reverse complement.
GCAAGCGGAAGCGGGAGCTGACGTGAAGTAAAAGGGCTACAGCGATTAGAAGCTTAAAGTTTAAAAGCTTAAGTTTTATGTCGAATTGGGCTTTCTAAACTAAAATATGTGAAAAGCATGATATCGTATGTTTTACAAAGTTTTGATAGCTTGCCAAATGATTTTAAAAATGTTTAAGTGATGTTACCATCTTACTTCGGAGAAGAACGGAAGATTCGGTTTCACATGCAAGGTAAGGAAATCTGTGTACACATTGGTAATCGTGCGCATTTCTTTGCATTAGGCCGATTATTCATAATCGTGAGCGCTTTCCCCATTGATATGCCGATTACAAGTGATTGAGAAAGAAGGCCTCTTTCATCATCACCATTATTTATTTGTAGATATGGTTCATACTTATTATAAATGCTCTATGACAAATGAGTTTGTGAAAAGAAAATATTTTTAGCATTTTACGAGTTGTTTTCGAGAAAATCCATCGTATTATGTTTTTCCGAGCAGAGATTTTCATATATATAAAGCTGTATTCGGCAAAGGATTTTCAAATGTTTTTCGGCATGTGTTCATGAGTACGTAAGTACTCGACCATTTTTCACATGTTATTTCTAAAACGTGCGGAGTGTAGCGAGGAATCTGCGTGATGACGAATTTTGGATGGATGTTGGTTGTTGTTGTTAATATTTTGAAAAATAAAGAGCCTAGATTGATATGTCGTCATACATGTAAATGGTCTTTCGTATTCCATTGCCATGTTAAGATGATTTTTTTTTAAATTATGATAGAGAAGTTAACTTTTAAACCCTATAGTCGATCTATGTTTTGATAGTCGAATTCTTTTTATCCACAGTTTGCGTTGAAACTTAGTCTTGATATGTATTTAATAAAATCTCTATTCCATGAAGCTTTGTCGAACCTCGAAACATCTTTCTTTATTTTGTTTTCTTGATGCTACCTCAAAGTCGTTATATCATCTTCTTGATCAATTTGTCGATTATTTGGTTGATCGAGTCTTTTTGATTCGAGTGTTCTCGAGTTGTGTTTATTGATATGTATGTCATATTGAATTCGATTGATCGAAATCTCGAGTCATATATGTCGTATTATTCTATAATGATGAGTTGTTAAGTATGGTTATTCTTTTGAACGATAGCCGGGTCGCTATCTTAATTTCCTTTGTTAATCATAAATTGTGTAAGTCGTGGGACCTACCGGCCTTGACATCTAATATCGAGGTTCGGGCTGCGACATCCAGGCTCATGTTACATTCCACAGATAAATACTCAACTTGCTTGCACAACTGATCAATTATCTCGCTTATGATTGATCACCAACAACCAATCACATTAGAGGCTAAAACATAACAATTATATATATACTTCAACTTCCAAACTTTATAACTAGAAACGGTTGAAATTCGTACCTGGATAGCTGGATGAGATGAGAGATGCTGGACTTCAGTTGTTGTTAAAAACTAACTAGTCTAGGAATTCAAACCAGACTAGACTTTCAGAAAACAACTTGGAGCAGAAGACATTGCTCTAAACTAATCTAGGGTTTCAAATAGACTAGATTTTAGAAAATATTATTCAGAGCGATCGGACCACGCTCGATACCACTCTGTCAGCCCCGAACCTCGATATTAGATGTCAAGGCCGGTAGGTCCCACGACACACAATTTATGATTAACAAAGGAAATTAAGATAGCGACCCGGCTATCGTTCAAAAGAATAACCATACTTAACAACTCATCATTATAGAATAATACGACATATATGACTCGAGACGATCAACTGAATTCAATATGACATACATATCAATAAACACAACTCGAAACACTCGGAATCAAAAGACCTGATCAACCAAATAATCGACAATTGATCAAGAAGATGATATAACGACTTGAGGATCAAGAAAACAAGATAAAGAAAGATGTTTCGAGTTCGACAAAGCTTCATGGAATAGAGATTTTATTAAATACATATCAAGACTAAGTTTCACGCAAGCGCGACAAAAGAATTCAACTATCAAAACATAGATCGACTATAGGGTTTAAACAACTTCATCATAATTTAAAAAAAATCATCTTAACATGGCAGCGGAATACGAAAGACCATATGTATGACGACATATAATCTAGGCTCTTTATTTTTCAAAATATTAACAACAACAACCAACATCCATCCAAATTTCGTCATCTTGCATCACCTTGCTAACCTCGCACGTTTTAGAAATAACATGCGGGGTAAGTACTACGTACTCGGTGAACACATGCCGAAAACATTTGAAAACTTTCTTGAATACGGCTATATATGAAAACTTGCCGGAAAACATAATACGAGGATTTTCTGAAAACAACTCGTAAAATGCTAAAAATATTTTCTTTTCAAAATTCATTTGTCTGCAGACATTTATAACAGTATGAACCATATCTACAAATAAATAATGGTGATGAGAAAGAGGCCTCTTTCTCAATCACTTGTAATCGGCATATCAAGGAAAGGCTCACGATTATGAAAAATCGGCCTATCAAAGAAATGCGCACGATTACCAATGTGTACACAGATTTCACCTTGCGTGAAACCGAATTCGTCTTTCTGAAGTAGATGGTAACATACTTAAACATTTTTAAAATCATTTGGCAAGTATCAAAACTTTGTAAAACATACGATATCATGCTTTTCACATATTTTAGTTTAGAAAGCCCACGATAAACTTAAGCTTTAAACTTTAAGCTCTAACGCTTGTAGCCCTTTTACTTCACGTTTACACTCCCGCTTCCGCTTGCTCCTTTAATCGAAACGGAATAACGATTTTAGAACGAGAGCTTTTATCGACTAACGACTTCGATATCCTTAACGAAATTCTATTCGAATTTCTACGTCGTAACTTGATGAAATTCGAGAATTCCTATCTTAACTTTTCAAACGTTCTTAATCTATCTTAATCTATCTAAATTCCTCATTAAGCATCAATATTAATCAATTCTCATACAACATTAATATTTATAAACTACTATTCATCACAATTGACTAAAATCGATTTTAATCCGTCTAACGGATTCGAAGAAAATCTTCAATTTAATTCTATACCTTTATTTAATTATAACAAACATAATTATACTTTAAATACACATTAACTCGATTAAACATATAAATTCCCAAATCGGGAAAATCAACCATAAATAGAAAAATCTTTATTTCTTTGAATTAAATTTCCATAAAATTATATAACACTTAATTTTTATTAAGAAGTTCATAAATGCAATTAATTTCTTAATTAAAATTTTATTAATATTTTATTTATTTATTTTAAATTTTCGGTTATATTAAAATTAATATTTCTTTAATTATTTTCTCTTCTTTTTAATTTCTAATATACTTAATTATTATCTTAAGCTCATTTCTTCATTTAATTTCATTCAATTAAGTATTAATCTTTCAACCTAATTTAAGAACCCTAATTCGATTTTCTAGGGTTTCTAGGGTTAATCAAGCTTTTGTTTCATTATCTCTTGATCTAATATACTTGATAATCTCATATATCTTTAATTGAATCATCAAACTCATCATATAACATTACATTATTAAACCTAATTTATATTCTTATTTAATCGATTATTTTCACAAAATGAAATTGGTTGGAAATTTTTAATTACTTCCAACATGAAACATTCTTAAAATACTTAACTAAACTCATTTATATCATTAAATCAATCATACAATTCATGCATTCATTATTTCCCATTTTCTTCTCATTTTCGAAAATTGCCAATTGATAGCTAGGGTTTTCCATGCTTAAATCTAATTACATATTTGATCTTATAATCATATTCTAAGCATAATTCATGAAGATCATAACATCAAACAATGCATAAGAATCAAAAACTTGACCATTTCTTCCAAAAATTTCGAAAATAATAAAACTAGGAGTTAGGAGTTCTTCATGCTTGATTTAATCACACAATTCATCATATAATCATGATATAAGCATCATACTATTAAATCAAGATCATCCAACCATTTCTCAAATCATTCCCAAAATTTTCGATACATAAAAATATAAGAAAGAAAATGATTCAACCATTAAAATGAATCAAAACTTGGAAGTGTAGACAACATTCTTACTTAGCTACTTGGGAAGGTGAAGGATTAAACTTGATCTTGATCTTGAGGATGAATCAAAGATAGAGTGTGTGTGTGTGATGATCGAGAGAGAAAAGAGAAATGAGAGAGATGTTGTGTTGTGTGTGTGCGTGAATGAAGAGAGAGATATGAGAGTAATAATCCTCATATAATAGTTATAACCTAGGTCTAGATGTATAGGTTAGGTTATTATTAAATTATAACTTAATGGCTAAGTTTGGTTTAATTCTTTAATTAGTTATTAATTCAATTAATTAATAACTAATTAATCTTCTAATAATTCTCTAATTTCTCAACACAGTAATTAAGATTAAGGTTTCACGAACCTTAGATAAAAATCTCACAGAAAGAATCGGAGATTTGAAGCATTTTCAAATCGACCGAAACTAAATTTTTAAGCGATTAATTACGTAAAATTTCACGTAATTAAATTAAATTCTTCTTCTTGTCAATTAATGACTAAACATTTATCATCTATTGATAAATGTAAAAACTTCTTTGTTTCGGATTAACCGAGACGATAAAAATTAATTAAAACTCATTTTTCCGGTAGAATATATCTGCCGGATAAAATTTTCGGAAAGAAAATCTTTATTTTACTAAAATTCTTGTCTTTCTCAGAAGATTAATTATTTTAATTACTTAAGAAAGACGGGATACTACACAAATCGAGACTCAAATCTTCACTCCTGAGCCTTCCGTTCAGCCTAACGGCATAGCCTCAGCTTCTTTTGTTGAGGAAATTCCAAATGATCCTTCCGTCGAAACATTGCAAGCTTTGAATTCTTCAGAGCTTGATGCCATAGTTGGAACCCAGCCTATTCTGTTTGACCCTAACGTGGCTAGCACTTCTGGACCACGTCACTATGATAGTGACGAGAAAAACGTTGATCCAGAGGTTGGACCAACCGAAGGATATTCTCATCTCCGTCGAATTCCGTTTACCTACTTAAGTTTTCAGCCTAGTTTTAGGCCCTCGCCGGGAGGATATTACTCATGCTCCTCGTGTGACTTTGGACGGAGTGGAGAGAGCGGAGGAGAGCACGAAACGGAAGAAGAAGATCCGAGTGAGGAAGATCCGAGAGATGACGAAGAGAGGAAGAGAAAGAGGATCCGTCGGAGGACGAAGCGAGTGAAGAAAAGAAGGAGTAGTTGAAAGAAGTTGATAATAATTAACGAAAAGGAAGATAATGTAAATATAATGTAATAGAATAGATAATCAAACAACTTGTACGGTTATCGGTTATTGTAAATAAGCTCTCGTACATAGAAGCATATAGCGTAACAGATCGGAGGCGACGTAGAATTCCGCTCCGATAAAATATTTTGCGTGATGTTAGAAAAATCACGACTAATGTAGGGAATTTTATGTAAATAATTCCCTAACTTTTGTAAAAGTCCTCGAAGAGGCAAATTTTCCCGTTAAGTAAAGAAGTACGGCCAAGGAAGTCGTTTTGATAATTTTTCGAGATACGATAAATTTCCGTTGTTTAAATTTCGTTTAGTGATCTTAAGAAGAAGGAAGGAAAGTAGGAAAAGAAACGTTATACTAACTAAAATGAAACGTTATCGAAGAAATAAAACATCGGAAAAATGAATATAGTGGAAGAAAACTCATCAAACGCATGGGAAAAGGAAGGAAACACGTTCGACAAAAGTTCAGCGCTCGTTGGAATCAACGCTCGTTGGAAGGAAAAGCCCGAAGATGAATCCGGTGCTCGCCGGAATTTCAGCGATCGCGGAATTCCGGCGCCGGCTGGAATCCGCCGACATTTGAAATAGAGAAACAACGTCGTGCGGCACTCGGCGCCCGGCCAGAGAGGAAGAACAAAGCTGGAGGATGAAGACAATGATGGCTGCACGATTCCGCGCCTTCCCTTGCGCAACGCTCGCCGGAGATCCAACGCTCGCTGCAACTGCGCCGCTCGCTGGAGGAGAAAAGCCGAAGTTGATTCCGGCGCTGCGGAATCCCGGCGGTCACCGGAATCCGGCGGCTAGAAACGGCAATGATGTTGGAGAGCGAACGACAGCGAGCGGCAACGCGGCTTGGTGGCGCGATTCCGGCGAGAATCTGGGCGGCGGTGGAGGAAGTTCATGCAAAGTTCGGGCGACTTCGTATGATGGTTATGTGACGGAAAACGACGGTAGTTTGGGCCGGAAGAAACGAGTCGAATATTTCGTATTCAATTCGTTACATTTTTCGTTTATTCCATTAAACATTTTCTTCTTTCGTTAGATGTATATTAGTAGAAGAGTTTTAAATCAAATTTGGATAATAAATAAGAAGTTAGTAAGTAGAAGAAAGTCGAATCAAAATTCGAATAAAGGAATTTTCTTTTTTTTCCTCATACGACTTTGAGACGCTGAATGACGAAGATGGTGTGCGGGATGGTTTGAACCATTGCCGAATAACTTTATTTATTTTATAGTTCGTTACATTCTTCGTTAGTTCGTTAGCTCGGATATTTCGGTTGCCGTTCGTTATTCTACCATCGTTAGTTTAATTCTTAGTTATTTAGTTTATATTTTTCTAATTAATTAGCTATACATTTTTTTATGATTTAAGAAAAAGTTGAGATGAAGTAAATCACCTCAAAATCAATTAGGATGGAGTTTAAGTACCAAGATGATTTTATTCATTCTTGATTTAAAAAAAAATGTACAAGCTAATTAAATTTAGCAGAATAATATGAAAAATAATTGTTCTTGAATTATTTTTTGATTAAAAGTTATAGAAATTTTATATGAGTGAATCGTTGATTCATTATTTATGACAAGAATGAATTGTTTAATTTCTTCATGATGATGAGAAATTAAAACATGATATACAATGTATGCTGATATGAGTAAATCTTGGATTTACTACATTTTATGAGTATGATATATGTGATTGAAATTTTTGGAAAAACAAATCGTGTAATTCATTAGAAATATGATGAGCATACTATGCATTGATGAGATGATTAAGGAAATTTTTTTTTTTCTAAGTTCTAAAACCTAGGAAAAAAATTTTTTTAAAGAAAGAAGAATCCTTTTTATTAAGGAATAGATTTTCGTTAGAAAGAAAGAATAATTCGAATGAAAATCCTGGTTAATCAGAAAATGCCGCCAAGAGGTAGACCAAGAGGTAGAGGTCATGGAAGAGTTGAGGACAATGAACCAGAAAGAGGACCTACTCCACCTCCTCCTCAGCTCGACCGGAGAATTGAAGAATTATTTTTGCGGCAAAATCCCCCAACTCTCGATGGAAAAGGAAATTCTTCGGAAGCCGAAGAATGGATTCGTTCGTTAGAAAGAATTTTCCGTTTTCTTCGTTGTACGGATCAGGAACGCCTTGCATGCATGTCTTACCAACTTAAAGGATGCGGATTCTTGCGGTGGGAAGCTCGTCAAAGGGCATACACTCCTGAGCAATTGGAAAATCTAACGTGGGAACAATTCAAGGATGCATTGTTTGAAAAATTCATTCCTCGAAGTTATCGGAAGCAGAAGGAGAATGAGTTTGCTAATCTCAAGCAAGGAAAGAAGTCGGTATCTGAGTATGATAGAGAATTTTGTGACCTATCACGTTTTGCTCAAGACGATGGACGCGAAGACGAGAAAATGGTGAACTTTTCCGAACGGGTCTTCGGCGAAATAAGAATCGTTTTAGCCGATCAAAGTGCATTGTCATATGCCGAAACATTAAATAGAGCTCTGGATATGGAATTGGCTATGCGGCCGTATAAGTCTTCTCGGACTTCGGCGGCTACGCAAATTCAAGCTCCGGCGGCGACGGTGACAAATCCGCGGTCGTCCAACCAAAGTCGAGAAACGAAAATGGAATTTTGGGAATCAACCTAGTAAGAAGCCACCAGCAAGGACACGCAAGGACAACAACGTCGGCAACGGCGGCAATTTAATCAAGGACGATTCAAGCGGCCTTTCGTCAATCAAGGTAGTTCGTCTCGAACTTATCAAGGAATGTCTCCGTATGTTCCAAGTGTGGCAAGATGCGTCAAGGGATATGCAAAGGCGGAAGTAATATTGCTATACTTGTGGTCAAGTTGGTCATTATTCATATCGATTGCCAACTAAACTACAAGGAGCGGGAGGAAGTAGACCAAGCCCGAACCCGCCTCGGGAGATTGAAGGCAATGGAAGTTGTTCCTCGGCAACGGCGGCAACAACGAAATCGCCAAGGGCCGCGATTCCGGCAAAAGCAAAAGCACCCGACAGCGAGAATGGAACCCCAACGGAATATCAAAGGGTTTTTTGCTCTTGATCGAAGCCGATCGACAAAGATCAAGGAAATTTGACGGTATGGGTCAATTAAATGACGTACATGTTATAATTCTTTTGATCTTTTGCATCGCATTCATTTATATCGAGATGCATGCGTAGATAATCTTGGTCTTAAGGTAGAACGTGCTAGTCAAGACTTGAGAGTAACTACACCATTAGGTAAATCTACCTCGATTACTCGCATACGTCCTAATATAGAGTTCGAATTAGGATCTCTCAAGATGTTAGCTAAAACCCTAAATTTAATTAAAATGTGGGATGTAGATATTATTTTGGGAATGGATTGGTTGATTGAGAATTTTGCGAGCATTCAATGCAAGCAAAGACGATTTCATTTCATATGCAGTCGAGAACCAACTCTATTTTTCGGAATAGAAAGAAATTGTAAGAAATCGCCAATTATCTCGGCGATTCAAGCAAAGAAATTGTTGAGAAGAAAAGATATGAAAGCATATCTCATCTATCTTAACAAAGATGGAAATAAGGATAAGAGCATTGAAAATGTAGCGTGGTCGAGAGAATTTCAAGACGTATTCCCGAAATTTTGCCGGGATTGCCACCACGACGAGCAAAAGTGGAGTTCACAATAGATCTTGAACCGGGATCGCTCACTGTTTCCAAGGCATCGTACGAATGGCTCCAAAGGAGTTGCAAGAATTGAAAATTCAGCGCAAGAGTTACTTGACCTAGGTTTCATTAGACCTAGTGTTTCTCGTGGGGAGCGCAGTTACATTTGTCAAAAGAAGGATGGTATTTTGAGGATGTGCATCGACTACCGAGAATTAAACAAGCTAACATTGAAAAACAAATATCCTTTGCCGAGAATAGATGATCTCTTTGATCAACTCAGAGGAGCAAGTGTATTCTTGAAGATTGATGCGGAAATGCGGTTATCACCAATTGAAGGTTAAGCGAAGATATTTCCAAGACGACTTTCGAACAAGATATGGCCACTACGAGTTTGTAGTAATGCCATTTGGTGTGACAAATGCTCCAGCAGTATTTATGGATCTCATGAATCGAGTATTCCATGAATTCTTGGACAAGTTTGTCGTAGTTTTCATTGATGATATTCTCGTGTATTCAAAGAATGAATTAGAACACGAGGAACATCTTCGAATTGTTATGGAAAGGTCGAGCGAAAGATTGTATGCCAAATTTAGTAAATGTGAATTTTGGCTAAGAGAAGTACATTCTCGGACATGTTGTATCTTACGAAGGAATCAAAGTTGATCCTTCAAAAAGTACAAGCGATTCGAGAATGGAAAGTTCCAACCACACCACATGAAATTAGGAGTTTCTTAGGTCTAGCAGGCTATTATCGGAGATTTATCGAGGGATTCTCCAAAATAGCTAAGCCAATGACCCATCTCCTAAAGAAAGAATCAAAGTTTAAGTGGTCAGATGAATGTGAGGAAAGTTTCCAAGAACTTAAAAGAGATTGACCAACATGCAGTGTTATCAGTTCCAGATTCGGATAAAGATTATGTTGTTTACACAGATGCATCAAAGAACGGACTAGGTTGTGTCCTGATGCAAGAAGGAAGAGTTATTGCATATGCTTCTAGACAACTTAGACCCCATGAAGTAAACTATCCAACTCATGATTTGGAACTAGCAGCAGTAGTACATGCTCTAAAGATCTGGAGACGCCATCTTTATGGAGCAAAATGTGAAATCTTCACAGATCATAAGAGTCTCAAATATTTCTTTGAGCAGAAAAAATTAAATATGAGACAAAGAAGATGGCTCGAGTTAGTTAAAGACTACGATTGTAAAATTTCCTATCATCCAGGAAAAGAAATGTAGTCGCTGATGCGTTGAGCAGAAAAGGGAAATCGGAATTTGGATTTCTTCTAACTCGAAAAAGAAATCATTAAGAGTTTCGAAGAAGCGAGGTTAAGTAATTCTACCTCCGCAATCTGTTGAGCAAATGATTGCAGCCATGGAAATAATTCCAGACCTAAGATCAAGAATTTCCAATGCTCAAAGAAAAGACGAGAAATTGGAAAAGTTACGAATGAAAATTCGTCAAGAAAAGGATGAGAATTTTAAGGAGGCAAGAGATAATATTCTCCTATTTAGAAGAAGAATTTGTGTGCCGAATGATGAAGAATTAAGAAATGAGATCATGAGCGAAGCTCATGAAACTCATATTCGGCTCACCACAGGTACCAAAATGTATCAAGATTTGAAACAAACATTTTGGTGAGGAGGCATGAAAAGAGACATAGCTTCTTTTGTGGAAAGATGTTTAGCTGTCAACGAGGTAAAGGCATTGCATCGAGACCATATGGGAAGTTACAACCTTTAGATATTCAGTGGAAATGGGATAAAATTACCATGGATTTTGTAACTGGGTTACCTAGATCCAAACGAGGGAATACAGCAATATGGGTAATAGTGGATAGATTGACAAAATCTGCACACTTTATACCTATTCCCATAACGTATGGCGCAGATAAGTTGGCTCGGTATGCGTACGAGAAATTGTGCGATTGCACGGAGTACCTAAATCGATCACTTCGGATCGAGACTCGAAATTTACTTCTCACTTTTGGAGAAGTATGCAAGAAGAATTAGGTACCAAAGCTGAATTTTAGTACGGCTTTTCATCCTCAAACGGATGGTCAATCAGAAAGAACCATTCAAATCTTGGAGGATATGTTGAAAGCTGGCATTGTTTTAGATCAAGGAAGTCAATGGGAGCAAATTTCACCTCTTGTTGAATTTGCTTACAACAACAGTTATCAAATGACGATTGGCATGGCACCCTACGAAGCCCTTTATGGAAAGAAGTATAGATCTCCGCTTCATTGGGACGATGTGGGTGAGAGAAAAATATTAGGACCCGATTCAGTGGAAGAGATGATAAAGATTGTGCGTCAAATTAAACAAAGAATTAAAGAAGCACAAGATCGTCAGAAGTCTTATGCTGACATTAGAAGATCAGAATTAGAATTCAATGTGGGTGATAAAGTTTTCTTGAAAGTTTCACCTTCAAGAGGAATTCATCGGTTTGGTGTAAAATGGAAGCTTAAGCCTCGCTACATAGGACCATATGAAATTCTAGAAAGAATAGGTCAAGTAGCATATAAGCTAGCCTTACCGCCAAGTTTTGGAAGTTCACATAACGTGTTTCATGTATCTCAATTGCGGAGATATATGTTTGATCCTAAACACTTTATTCGCCGAGAAGAAGTAGTCCTTGAACCAGACCTCACTTATGAAGAAAAACCTGAAGCGATTTTGGATCGGAAGGTCCAGCAGCTTAGAAATAAGTCGATCGCGTCGGTAAAGATCAAATGGAGGCATCACGGACTAGAAGAGGCAACTTGGGAATTGGAGAGCAAGATGAGAGAAAAGTATCCCGAACTCTTCCATGAGGTAAGCAAATTTCGGGACGAAATTTATTTTAGGGGGAGAGAATGTAGTATCCCGTCTTTCTTAAGTAATTAAAATAATTAATCTTCTGAGGGAGACAAGGATTTTAATAAAATAAAGATTTTCTTTCCGAAAATTTTACCGTGAATATATTCTACGGAAAAATGAGTTTTAATTAATTTTTATCGTATCGGTTAATCCGAAATGAAGAAGTTTTTACATTTATCAATAGATGATAAATGTTTAGTCATTAATTGACAAGAAGAAGAATTTAATTTAATTACGTGAAATTTTACGTAATTTATAGCTTAAAAATTTAGTTTCGGTCGATTTGAAAATGCTTCGAATCTCAATTTCTTTCTGTGAAATTTTTATCTAAGGTTAGTGAAACCTTAAACTAAATTACTGTGTTGAGAAATTAAGAGTTTATCGGAGGGTTCGTCGTTGTTAATTAGGTGAGTCGAGAAAGGGATTAAATAACTACTAAAACTTAGGAATTAAGTTAAATTAAAATATTAAACCTAGTCTAACCTATCCTATGCATCTAACATGCATATAATCTACTCTCTCTACCATACCACACGCACACACACAACACAAACAGCAGCAGCCTTCTCTCTCTCTCAAACCTCTCGATCTCTCTCTTCTCTCTCAATACACACACTCACACACACTTAAGAACATCATCTTGATCTTCAAGCTCAAAGAGTACAACTTCTAGCAATCCTTCTTAAGCAAGTAAGTAAGGATGAAACTTTTTCTTCTTCAAAATCTCAACTTAGATTCATGCTTGAGATCATCTTCTTCAATATATATATATATCGACAATTTGGGAAGAAATTGAAGAAGTAGTTAGATGATGTTCATATCTTAGTATGATGTTTTTATGATGGTTATATGATGTTAGGAAGATCAATTGTGAGATAAATTGATGCATGAAGAACCTTAATTATATTTATATATATGTTTCGATTAATTTGGGAGAAACCTGTCGCAGCCCGAACCTCGATATTAGATGTCAAGGCCGGTAGGTCCCACGACTTACACAATTTATGATTAACAAAGGAAATTGAGATAGCGACCCGGCTATCGTTCAAAAGAATAACCATACTTAACATGACGCAGCCCGAATCTATTACCCAGTGGGCCGTCAATGGAATTACCGAGTGGACCCGGCCATTGTTGGATTTGCAGTGGACCCGATCATTGGAATTACCCAGTGGACTATGACTAGTTACACCGACGTGGTCCCGATCATTGGAATTACCCGGTGACTCGGCCATTAGTTACCAATTTGGACGATCATTGGAATTACTGTGACTAAATCCATTAGTTACCAGTGGACCCGATCATTGGAATTACCACTTTAGAATAATGTGACGTATATGACTCGAGATGATCAACTGAAATCAATATGACATACATATCAATAAACATAACTCAAATCACTTGGAATCAAAAGACCTGATCAACCAAATAACCGACAATTGATCAAGAAGATGACGAATTTATTTGAGGATCAAGAAAACAAGATAAAGAAAAGCATTTCAAGAGAACTTAGCAAAAGAGTTCGACTTTAGAATTTAAACGTTATAACAACATTAAACTTCATTTTCTTGCAGCGGAAAACATGAGAATATATGTATGAAGACATATATTCTAGGTCAACTTCTCAAGACGACTTTCTTTACATAACAACATTTAACAACAACAATAGTCCATCCAGTACTCATCATCTTCATCCCTGCTAACCTGCACGTTTTAGAAATAACATGCGAGTGAGTACTACGTACTCGGTGAACACATGCCGAAAACATTTGAAAACTTTCTTGAATACGGCTATATATGAAAACTTGCCGTAAAACATAATACGAGGATTTTCTGAAAACAACTCGTAAAATGCTAAAAATACTTTCTTTTCAAAACTCATTTGTCTGCAGACATTTATAACAGTATGAACCATATCTACAAATAAATAATGGTGATGAGAAAGAGGCCTCTTTCTCAATCACTTGTAATCGGCATATCAAGGAAAGGCTCACGATTATGAATAATCGGCCTATCAAAGAAATGCGCACGATTACTAATGTGTACACAGATTTCACCTTGCGTGAAACCGAATTCGTCTTTCTGAAGTAGATGGTAACATACTTAAACATTTTTAAAATCATTTGGCAAGTATCAAAACTTTGTAAAACATACGATATTATGCTTTTCACATATTTTAGTTTAGAAAGCCCACCTGATAAACTTTAGCTTTAAACTTTAAGCTTTAACACGTTTAGCCCTTTTACTTCCCGTTTCTGCTCCCGCTTCCGCTTGCTCCTTTAATCGAAACGGAATAACGATTTTAGAACGAGAGCTTTTATCGACTAACGACTTCGATATCCTTAACGAAATTCTATTCGAATTTCTACGTCGCAACTTGATGAAATTCGAGAATTCCTATCTTAACTTTTCAAACGTTCTTAATCTATCTTAATCTATCTAAATTCCTCATTAAGCATTAATATTAATCAATTCTCATACAACATTAACTCAATTAAACATATAAATTCCCCAATCAGGAAAATCAACCATAAATAGAAAAATCTTTATTTCTTTGAATTAAATTTCCATAAAATTTTATAATACTTAATTTTTATTAAGAAGTTCATAAATGCAATTAATTTCTTAATTAAAATTTTATTAATATTTTATTTATTTATTTTAAATTTTCGGTTATTTCAAAATTAATATTTCTTTAATTATTTTCTCTTCTTTTTAATTTCAAATATACTTAGTTATTATCTTAAGCTCATTTCTTCATTTAATTTCATTCAATTAAGTATTAATTCTTCAACCCTAATTTATATTCTTATTTAATCGGTTATTTTCTCAAAAATGAAATTGGTTGGAAATTTTTAATTACTTCCAACATGAAACATTCTTAAAATACTTAACTAAACTCATTTATATCATTAAATCAATCATATAATTCATGTATTCATTATTTCCCATTTTCTTCTCATTTTCGAAATTTGCCAATTGATAGCTAGGGTTTTCCATGCTTAAATCTAATTACATATTTGATCTTATAATCATATTCTAAGCATAATTCATGAAGAACAAATCATCATTCAATGCATGAATTAAAATTTAGCATTTTCTTCTAAATTTCGATTTTCATGCAACTTAGGGTTAGGGTTTTGATTTTTCTAATTTAATCACACAAATCATCATATAATTATGATATAAGCATCATATTAAGACATGAAGATTTACTAATCATTTCTAAGGTTTCTCCCAAAATAATCGACATATATATATTCATAACTAGAATTCTTCATGCATCATCTTAAGCTTAATATTTGATCATAAAATCATCATATAAACATCATTCTAAGAAATCGAGATCATCCAACTACTTCTTCATATTTCTTACAAATTTTCGACACACACATATATATATATATATATATATATATATATATAATTCTTCCACCAAAGACATGAATCAAGAGCTTGGAAGAGAAGAATCTAAGCTTACTTGACTACTTGTGAGGATTGCTAGAAGTTGAAATCTTTGAGCTTGAAGATCAAGAGGGTGTTCTTAAGTGTGTGTGTGAGTGTGTGTATTGAGAGAGAGAGAGAGAGATCGAGAGGGAGAGAGAGAGAGATTCTTTGCTTCTTGTGTGTGTGCGTGTGGTGAGAGATGAGAGATGAGAGAGTTAGATATATAATCTAACAACCTAGGTTTAGAACTATAGGGTAGGTTATTATTTTATTAAAACTTAATAGCTAAGTTTTGGTTAATTCATTTAATTAGTTATTAATTCAAATAATTAATAACTAATTAATCTTCTAATAACTCTCTAATTTCTCAACACAGTAATTAAGATTAAGGTTTCACGAACCTTAGATAAAAATCTCACAGAAAGAATCGGAGATTTGAAGCATTTTCAAATCGACCGAAACTAAATTTTTAAGCGATTAATTACGTAAAATTTCACGTAATTAAATTAAATTCTTCTTCTTGTCAATTAATGACTAAACATTTATCATCTATTGATAAATGTAAAAACTTCTTCGTTTCGGATTAACCGAGACGATAAAAATTAATTAAAACTCATTTTTCCGGTAGAATATATCTGCCGGATAAAATTTTCGGAAAGAAAATCTTTATTTTACTAAAATTCTTGTCTTTCTCAGAAGATTAATTATTTTAATTACTTAAGAAAGACGGGATACTACATTCTCTCCTCCTAAAAATAAATTTCGTCCCGAAATTTGCTTACCTCTCGGAAGAGTTCGGGATACTTTTCTCTCATTTTGCTTTCTAACTCCCATGTTGCTTCTTCTAGTCCATGATGCCTCCATTTGATTTTTTACCGACGCGATCGACTTATTTCTAAGGTTTGTTGGACCTTCCGATCCAAAATCGCTTCGGGTTTCTCTTCATAAGCGAGATGCGGTTCAAGGACTACTTCTTCTCGACGAATGACGTGCTTAGGATCAAACATATATCTCCGCAATTGAGATACATGAAACACGTTATGTGAATTTCCAAAACTTGGCGGTAAAGCTAGCTTATATGCTACTTGACCTATTCTTTCCGAAATTTCATATGGTCCTATGTAGCGAGGCTTAAGCTTTCCTTTAACACCAAATCGTTGAATTCCTCTTGAAGGAGAAACTTTCAAGAAAACTTTATCACCCACATTGAATTCTAATGCGATCTTCGACGTCGGCATAAGACTTCGACGGTCTTGCGCTTCTTTAATTCTTTGTTTGATTTGACGCACAATCTTTATCATTTCTTCCATGAATCGAGCCCTAATATTTTTCTCTCGCCCACAT
This sequence comes from Agastache rugosa, assembly GCA_031470985.1. Lineage (NCBI taxonomy): Eukaryota > Viridiplantae > Streptophyta > Magnoliopsida > Lamiales > Lamiaceae > Agastache > Agastache rugosa. Next base: position 22,625,469 of record CM062603.1, on the reverse strand, counting down.
CATCCCAATGGAGCGGAGATCTACACTTCTTTCCATAAAGGGCTTCGTAGGGCGCCATGCCAATCGTCATTTGATAAGCATTGTTGTAAGCAAATTCAACAAGAGGTAAAATTTGCTCCCATTGACTTCCTCGATCTAAAACAACGGTTCTCAACATATCCTCCAAGATCTGAATGGTTCTTTCGATTGACCATCCGTTTGAGGATGAAAAGCCATGCGAAGTTCAATTTGGTACCTAATTCTTCTTGCATACTTCTCCAAAAATGAGAAGTAAATTTTGAGTCTCGATCCGAAGTGATCGACTTAGGTACTCCGTGCAATCGCACAATTTCTCGCACGTACCTGGTGAGCTAACTTATACTGCGCCATAAGTTATGGGAATAGGTATAAAGTGTGCAGATTTTGTCAATCTATCCACTATTACCCATATCATTTGTATTTCCTCGTTTGGATCTAGGTAACCCGATTACAAAATCCATGGTAATTTTATCCCATTTCCACTCTGGAATATCTAAAGGTTGTAGCTTCCCATAGGGTCTACGATGTAATGCCTTTACTTGTTGACGGAGCTAAACATCTTTCCACAAAAGAAGCTATGTCTCTTTTCATTCCTTCCACAAAATGTTTGTTTCAAATCTTGATACATTTTGGTGCCTCCAGTAATTTGAATAAGGAGTTTCATGAGCTTCGCTCATGATTTCATTCCTTAATTCTTCATCATTCGGCACACAAATTCTTCCTCGATACGGGAGAACATTATCTCCTCTGCCTCCTTAAAATTTTCATTTTTCTCTTGACGAATTTTCATTCGTAACTTTTCCAATTTCTCGTCTTTTCTTTGAGCATTGGAAATTCTCAATCTTAAATGCGGAATTATTTCCATAGCCGCAACCATTTGCTCAGCAGATTGCGGAGGTAGAATTACTTCTAACCTTAGTTCTTCGAAACTCTTAATGAGTTCTTTCTCTTGAGTTAGAAGAAATCCAAATTCCGATTTTCCTTTTACGCAACGCATCGGCAACTACATTTGCTTTTCTGGATGATAGGAAATTTTACAATCGTAGTCTTTAACTAACTCGAGCCATCTTCTTTGTCTCATATTTAATTCTTTACGCTCAAAGAAATATTTGAGACTCTTGTGATCTGTGAAGATTTCACATTTCGTTCCATAAAGATGGTGTCTCCGCAGTTTTAAAGCATGTACTCTTCTTTTGCTAGTTCCAAATCATGAGTTGGATAGTTTATTTCATGAGGTCTAAGGCGTCTAGAAGCATATGCAATAACTCTTCCTTCTTGCATCGGGACACAACCTAGTCCGTTCTTTGATGCATACGTGTAAACAACATAATCTTTATCCGAATGCAGGAACCGTAGCAGGGCGGTGGTCAATCTCTTTTTAAGTTCTTGGAAACTTTCCTCACATTCTTCGACCACTTGAATTTTGATTCTTTCTTTAGGAGATGGGTCATTGGCTTAGCTATTTTGGAGAATCCCTCGATAAATCTCCGATAGTAGCACTTTGCTAGACCTAAGAAACTCCTAATTTCATGTGGTGTGGTTGGAACTTTCCATTCTGAAGCTGCTTGTACTTTTGAAGGGTCAACTTTGATTCCTTCGGGAGATACAACATGTCCAAGGAAATGTACTTCTCTTAGCCAAAATTCACATTTACTAAATTTGGCATACAATCTTTCGGTTCTCAACCTTTTCAAAACAGTTCGTAGATGTTCCTCGTGTTCTAATTCATTCTTTTAATACACGAGAATATCATCAATGAAAACTACGACAAACTTGTCCAAGAATTCATGGAAATACTCGATTCATGAGATCCATAAATACTTCTTGGAGCATTTGTCACACCAAATGGCATTACTACAAACTCGTAGTGGCCATATCTTGTTACGAAAATTTGTCTTGGAAATATCTTCTTGCTTGACCTTCAATTGGTGATAACCGGATTTCGGATCAATCTTCGAGAATACACTTGCTCCTCCGAGCCGATCAAATAGATCATCTATTCTCGGCAAAGGATATTTATTCTTTAAGGTCAATTTGTTTAATTCTCGGTAGTCGATGCACATCCTCAAACTACCATCCTTCTTTTGACAAACGGATTGGTGCTCCACGGAGAAACACTAGGTCTAATGAAACCTAGGTCAAGTAACTCTTGCAGTTGAATTTTCAATTCTTGCAACTCCTTTGGAGCCATTCTGTATGGTGACTTGGAAACAGGAGCTGATCCTGGTTCAAGATCTATTGTGAACTCTACTTGCCTATCTGGTGGCAATCCTGGCAAAACTTGTGGAAATACGTCTTGAAATTCTTTTACTACAGCTACATCTTCAATGCTGCTTTCCTTATCTTCCTTCTTGTTGAGATAGATAAGATATGCTTTCACATCTTTCTTTTTCAACACTCTCCTTGCTTGAACTGCCGAAATAATCGGCGATTTCTTACAACTTCTTTCTATCCCGAAAAATAGAGTTGGTTCACGACCGAGCATATGAAATGAAATTTGCCTTTGCTTGCATTGAATGCTTGCAAAATTCTCGGTCAACCAATCCATTCCCAAGATAATATCTATATCCCACATTTTAATTAAATTTAGGGTTTTCGCTAACATCTTGAGAGATCCTAATTCAATCTCTATATTAGGACAGATGCGAGTAACTGAGGTAGATTTACCTAACGGTGTTGTTACTCTCAAGTCTTGACTAGCACGTTCTACTTTAAGACCAAGATTATCTACGCATGCATCTGATATAAATGAATGCGATGCACCAGTATCAAATAAAATTATAACAGGTATGCCATTTAATTGACCCATACCGGTCAAATTTCCTTGATCTTTGTCGAACGGCTTCGATCAAGAGCAAAAACCCTTTGATATTCTTCTTTGGGGTTCCATTCTCAAATGCTGGGGTTGCTTTTGCTTTTCTTTGGAATCGCGGCCCTTGGCGATTCCATTGCTTGCCGTTCTTTGAGGAACAACTTCTATTGCCTTCAATCTCTGAGGCGGGTTCTGAGTTGGTCTACTTCCTCCTGCTCCTTGCAGTTTAGTTGGGCACTGATACGAATAATGACCAACTTGACCACAAGTATAGCAGCTATTACTTCCAGCCTTGCATATCCCTTGATGCATCTTGCCACACTTGGAACATGGAGACATTCCTTGATAAGTTTGAGATGAACTGCCTTGATTGACGAAAGGCTGTTTGAATCGTCCTTGATTAAATTGCTGCTGTTGATGACGTTGTTGCCCTTGCTGTCCTTGCCAGGGCTTCTTACTAGGTTGACTTCCAAAATTCCATTTTCGTTTCTGACTTTGGTTGAACGAACGGATTTGTCAGCATCCTTTGGGGTTTGAACTTGTGTGGTTCTTGAAGTACGAGAAGACTTATCTGTTGCATTGCCAATTCCATATCCAAAGCTCGTTTAAAGTCTCGGCATACGATAATGCACTTTGGTAGCCAGAACGATTCTTATTTCCTGCCGAAGACCTGCTCGGAAAAGTTCGGCCATTTTCTCGTCTGTGTCCACCTTATCTTGAGCAAAACGTGCCAAATCACAAAATTCGCGATCATAGTCGGCTACTGACTTCTTACCTTGCTTGAGATTAGCAAACTCATTCTCCTTCTGCTTTCGATAACTTCGAGGAACGAATTTTTCGAACAAAACATCCTTAAATTGTTCCCACGTCAGGTTCTCCAGTTGTTCAGGGGTATATGCCCTTTGACGAGCTTCCCACCAGTAATCCGCGGATCCCTTGGTGATAAGACATGCATGTTAGACGTTCTTGATCCGTACATCGAAGAAAACGGAAAATTCTTTCCAGCGCACGAATCCACTCTTCGGCTTCTGAAGGACTTCCTCTTCCATCGAGAGTTGGAGGATTTTGCCGCAAAAATAATTCTTCTATTCTCCTTTCAGGTTGAGGAGGAGGTGGGGTAGGTTCTCTTTCGTTTTCATTTTCAACCCTTCCTCGACCTCGGCCTCTTGGTCTACCTCTTGGCGGCATTTTCTAATTAACCAGGATTTCCATTCGAATTATTCTTTCTTTCTAACAAAGTCTTATTCTTTAATAAAAATTCTTCTTTCTTTAAAAGTATTTTAAGGGAAATAAATTTTTCTAGGTTTTAGAATTTAGAAAAATTTTCTTATCACCTTTTTAATGCATAATATACTCATCGTACTTTTAATGAATCACACCATTCATACTCATCACCATTCATGCTTATCAAAACTTTCAATTACATCTAACAGGCTCATACTATTTAATGAATCAAAGATTCACAAACATCATCATACATTGTGATCCCATAATTTAACTTCTTATTATCATCATGAACAATTTAAACAATTCACTATTGTCATAGATAATGAATCAACAATTCATTCATTACTATAATCACAAAAATATTTCAAGAACACATATTTTTCATACTTATCTTTGCTAAGTAAAATTTAGCTAATATATATTCCTAATATTTCAAGGAAATAATAGCATCATCTTGGCATATAAACTTTATCATAACTTTAATGAATCAAAAGATTCACGCTTATCATCACATAATCACTAAAAAAAATAATTTTCCAGTAATTATTATATATATATATATTTATTTGCTAAATTTAATTAGCTCTTCATTCTTTATAATCAAGAGATGAATAATATCATCTTGATGTATAAACTTCCTCATAAATCTCTTTTGAGATGATCTACTTCATCTTAACATTTTTCCTAACTAATGATTACGAACTAAGCTAACGATAACGAATAATTAATGAAACGAATAAAACGAACGACACACTAAACTGATAATAGTCGAATAATGAACGAAACGATTAACGGACGAAATCGAAGAATGGAATGAACTACAACGAAACGAACTACGAACAAAATAAACGAAGAATGAACAACTACGAACGACAACGGAATGGACGAATAAACCCCGGCGCTGGATCGAACTATCTCGTGCTAAGATCGCCGTCCCGCGCACAGACGTCGCGCGGCCAAGAAGAGATTCCTTTCATGCGCGCGCGACTTGACCTCCGGCGGATTGTCCCGCGCCACACCAACCCGCGCCCGATGCTGAAATTGACGTGGGGCTGGCGTGCCGCGCTGTGGTCGCGCCCGATGCCGGTTCGACGCTTTATCTTGTTTTCTTCGTCCGAGCTTTTAATCGATCTTTTTCCATTCCTTAAACCTCACTTCTTTACTTTAACTTCTATTATCTAAACCTCAGTCAGCTGGATTTACTCAGCTGGAATTACCCAATTTGACTCGGTCAGTGGATTCCGCAATTGGACCCGGTCTTGAATTACCCAATTAATTACCCATTAATCGATCATTGGATTTTCTCAGGACTCGATCACTGGATTTACTCAAATTGACTCTGAATTACCTAGATGGACTCAGTCAGCTGGATTTACTCGATTGACTCGGCTTGAATTACCCTAATTCAGTTGAACTCGGTATTTGGATTTTCTCTTGGACTCGATCAATTTGGATTTTCCATTGACTCGATTTTTCCCATCGGATTTTCCCGGGCTCGGTTTTCCGGCCATTTAGTTCTCCAGATAACTCAGTTTTTCCAGCTAGTTTTGATTTTCCAGTTAGCTTGATTTATCCAGCTGATCTTTGCTCAACTTACTTCTTCATTTAATAGGAAAATTTGCCTCTTTGAGGACTTTTACAAAAGGTAGGGAATTATTTACACCCAAAAATTCCCTATATGAACCGTGATTTTCTAACATCACGCAAAATGTTTTTATCGGAGCGGAATTCTACGTCGCTTCCGATTATCATATTATGCTTCTATGTACAAGAACTTATTTACAACTCAAATGTTAAAAGTTGTTCGCTTACTAGTTTATTACATATATTTACATCAGTATCTTTTTTCTTATCATTAACTTCTTTCCCAACCCGTCTTTTCCTCACTTGCTCATCCTCCGACGGATCCTCTTCCCTCTTCGTCGTCTCTCGGATCCTCCTCACTTGGATCTTCTTCTTCCGTTTCCGTGCTCTCCTCTGCCCTCTCCACTCCGTCCAAAGTCACACGAGGGGCATAAGTAATATCCTCTCCCGGCGACGGCCTAAAACTAGGCTGAAAGCTTAAATGAGTAAATGGTATTCTACGGAGGTGGAAGTATCCTTCGGTTGGTCCAACTTCTGGATCAACGTTATCCTCGTCACTATCATAGTGACGTGGTCCAGAGGTGCTAGCCACATTAGGGTCAAATAGAATAGGCTGGGCTTCAACTATGGCATCAAGCTGCGAAGAATTCAAAGCTTGCAATGTTTCAACGGAAGGATCATTTGGAACTTCCTCAACAAAAGAAGGCGAGGCTACGCCGTTAGGCAAAACGAAGGCTCGGGAACAAAGGTTTGAGTCTCGATTTGGGAGGGAGACGAAACATAGCCATTTGCCAATGGCTCAACAAGAAAAGAGTTAGCATCAAATCCATTATCTCCATGGATGGGAGAAGCGATAGGTTCGGGATTTTACGGGAGGATTCGATCCGTAATAGGGTAATCTTGGGGCATGAGATGTTGTAAACCAAACTCACCAACAGGAATCAATGGCTGATATGGTCCAGGAGGTGGGTACGAAAAACACATATATTGAGTACTAATTGCAGCTATGAACGCTCTGCAATCTCCAAACAAGACACCATCCCAAAATTGGGGAGTAACGTACCTTGCAGCAATCGATGTCGCCCACTCCTGCCAATCCTCAGGAAGCAGAGGAACTAGCCTAACTATACCAATAACTCCCGAGATATTTGATTCATGGATGTCCATCCAAACTCTATGGTACCGAGCTAAAAACTCTGCTAGGGTTTCTGTGTAGCTCATGTGTATGTGGTGAAATTCAATCATCGCTGCTACGCTTCTAGAGTTGGACATCCTATAAAAGAAAATTTAAATAATTAACTAAACTGAAATTACGAATAGTTTTGAGAATCCACTGTCTCAACATACTCAATGTCGCTTCCAAAAGGGTGTTCCAGGCTCATGTTACATTCCACAGATAAATACTCAACTTGCTTGCACAACTGATCCATTATCTCGCTTATGATCGATCACCAACAACCAATCACATTAGAGGCTAAAACACAACAATTATATATATATACTTTCAACTTCCAAACTTTATAACTAGAAACATTTGAAATTCGTACCTGGATAGCTGGATGAGATGAGAGATGCTGGACTTCAGTTGTTGTTAAAAACTAACTAGTCTAGGAATTCAAACCAGACTAGATTTTCAGAAAACAACTTGGAGCAGAAGACATTGCTCTAAACTAATCTAGGGTTTCAAATCGACTAGATTTTAGAAAAAATTTATTCGCAGCGATCGGACCCGCTCGATACCACTCTGTCGCGGCCCGAACCTCGATATTAGATGTCAAGGCCGGTAGGTCCCACAACTTACACAATTTATGATTAACAAAGGAAATTGAGATAGCGACCGGCTATCGTTCAAAAGAATAACCATACTTAACATGACGCGGCCGAATCTATTACCCCAAATTGGGCCGATCATGAATTACCCTGACTCAACTGGATTTATCAATTGGACCCAAATTTGGATTTACTCAATTGGACTCGGCCGGATTTACCCTGTGGACCCATTGGAATTACCCAGTGACTCGGCCAAATTGGACCCGATCATTGGAATTACCCGACTCGGCCAATGGATTTACCCAGTGACCTGGGATCAATTGAAATTACCCAGCTGACTCAGCCAGCTGGATTTACCACTTTAGAAATAATGTGACATATATGACTCGAGACGATCAACTGAAATTAATATGACATACATATCAATAAACATAACTCAAATCACTTGGAATCAAAAGACCTGATCAACCAAATAACCGACAATTGATCAAGAAGATGACGAATTTATTTGAGGATCAAGAAAACAAGATAAAGAAAACTGTTTCAAAAGAACTTAGCAAAAGAGTTCGACTTTAGAATTTAAACGTTATAACAACATTAAACTTCATTTTCTTGCAGCGGAAAACATGAGAATATATGTATGAAGACATATATTCTAGGTCAACTTCTCAAAACGACTTTCTTTACATAACAACATTTAACAACAACAATAGTCCATCCAGTACTCATCATCTTCATCCCTGCTAACCTGCACGTTTTAGAAATAACATGCAGGGCTGAGTACTACGTACTCAGTGAACACATGCCGAAAACATTTGAAAACTTTGCTGAATACAGCTATATATGAAAACTTGCCAGAAAACATAATACGAGGATTTTCTGAAAACAACTCGTAAAATGCTAAAAATACTTTCTTTTCAAAACTCATTTGTCTGCAGACATTTATAACAGTATGAACCATATCTACAAATAAATAATGGTGATGAGAAAGAGGCCTCTTTCTCAATCATTTGTAATCGGCATATCAAGGAAAGGCTCACGATTATGAATAATCGGCCTATCAAAGAAATGCGCACGATTACTAATGTGTACACAGATTTCACCTTGCGTGAAACCGAATTCGTCTTTCTGAAGTAGATGGTAACATACTTAAACATTTTTAAAATCATTTGGCAAGTATCAAAACTTTGTAAAACATACGATATTATGCTTTTCACATATTTTAGTTTAGAAAGCCCACCTGATAAGCTTAAGCTTTAAACTTTAAGCTTTAACGCTTGTAGCCCTTTTACTTCACTTTTCTGCTCCCGCTTCCGCTTGCTCCTTTAATCGAAACGGAATAACGATTTTAGAACGAGAGCTTTTATCGACTAACGACTTCGATATCCTTAACGAAATTCTATTCGAATTTCTACGTCGTAACTTGATGAAATTCGAGAATTCCTATCTTAACTTTTCAAACGTTCTTAATCTATCTTAATCTATCTAAATTCCTCATTAAACATCAATATTAATCAATTCTTATACAACATTAATATTTATAAACTACTATTCATCACAGCTGACTAAATCGATTTTAATCCGTCTAACGGATTCAGAAAATTTTCAATTTAATTCTATACCTTTATTTAATTATAACAAACATAATTATACTCTAAATACACACATTAACTCAATTAAACATATAAATTCCCAAATCGGAAAATCAACCATAAATAGAAAAAAATCTTTATTTCTTTGAATTAAATTTCCATAAAATTTTATAATACTTAATTTTTATTAAGAAGTTCATAAATGCAATTAATTTCTTAATTAAAATTTTATTAATATTTTATTTATTTATTTAATATTTTCGGTAGTTTTCATTTCTAGGATTTCTAGAATTATTTTCTCTTTTTTTTTAATTTCTAATATACTTAATTATTATCTTAAGCTCATTTCTTCATTTAATTTCATTCAATTAAGTATTAATCTTTCAACCCTAATTTATATTCTTATTTAATCGGTTATTTTCTCAAAAATGAAATTGGTTGGAAATTTTTAAGTATTTCCAACATGAAACATTCTTAAAATACTTAACTAAACTCATTTATATCATTAAATCAATCATATAATTCATGTATCCATTATTTCCTATTTTCTTCTCATTTTTGAAAATTGCCAATTGATAGCTAGGGTTTTCCATGCTTAAATCTAATTACATATTTGATCTTATAATCATATTCTAAGCATAATTCATGAAGAACAAATCATCATTCAATGCATGAATTAATATTTAGCATTTTCTTCTAAATTTCGATTTTCATGCAACTTAGGGTTAGGGTTTTGATTTTTCTAATTTAATCACACAATTCATCATATAATCATGATATAAGCATCATATTAAGACATGAAGATTTACTAATCATTTCTAAGGTTTCTCCCAAAATAATCGACATATATATATTCATAACTAGAATTCTTCATGCATCATCTTAAGCTTAATATTTGATCATAAAATCATCATATAAACATCATTCTAAGAAATCAAGATCATCCAACTACTTCTTCATATTTCTTACAAATTTTCGACACATATATATATATATATATATAATTCTTCCACCAAAGACATGAATCAAGAGCTTGGAAGAGAAGAATCTAAGCTTACTTGACTACTTGAGAGGATTGCTAGAAGTTGAAATCTTTGAGCTTGAAGATCAAGATGGTGTTCTTAAGTGTGTGTGAGTGTGTGTATTGAGAGAGAAGAGATGATCGAGAGGGAGAGAGAGAGAAGCTGTTTCTTTGTTGTTGTTGTGTGTGTGCGTGTGAAGAGAGATGAGAGAAATGAGTGAAATAGCTATACATATATTAGTTATAACCCTAGGTTTAGATGTATAGGGTAGCTTATTATAAAATTAAAACTTAATAGCTAAGTTTTGGTTAATTCATTTAATTAGTTATTAATTCAATTAATTAATAACTAATTAATCTTCTAATAATTCTCTAATTTCTCAACACAGTAATTAAGATTAAGGTTTCACGAACCTTAGATAAAAATCTCACAGAAAGAATCGGAGATTTGAAGCATTTTCAAATCGACCGAAACTAAATTTTTAAGCGATTAATTACGTAAAATTTTACGTAATTAAATTAAATTCTTCTTCTTGTCAATTAATGACTAAACATTTATCATCTATTGATAAATGTAAAAACTTCTTCGTTTCGGATTAACCGAGACGATAGAAATTAATTAAAACTCATTTTTCCGGTAGAATATATCTGCCGGATAAAATTTTCGGAAAGAAAATCTTTATTTTACTAAAATTCTTGTCTTTCTCAGAAGATTAATTATTTTAATTACTTAAGAAAGACGGGATACTACATTTCAAGTCTTGATTTCTCTTTCGTCTACCGTTCGATTTTTGATCCGAGTCCATAATCGTTAAGGCAAGAGCTTCTTCTTCATTCCCAACCAAACAAAATTTCAATTCTTCCATCTTGAAATTTTCGAAAATTTTGAAAGATAGTTGGATTGATGTTGGAGCTTTTAATTAATGTTTAAATGTTGATTGGGAGTGTTTTTAATAAAGGAATTAAGGTTGGATCCAAGTTTTGCACATTTTTGTGCTATGACCGAAAATTCTAGGGAAATTATGTTTTTGATTTTGGCTTTGATTCTTGATAAATTGTTGGTGGATTATGCTTCTATGTGATGATATAAGCATGTGATAATTATTTTGGATTTTTCTAAAAATATTTTAATTATTCAATGAGATGAAGAATGTGATGTAGATTGAAGTATGGTGATAATATGAGGAATGTGATTATGGATATGAGCATTAGGAAGCATGTAGTTGAACATATATTTAATTAAGATTTTTCTAAAAATAAAATAAAAACCATTGGAGACGAACATTTGATAAAAATCGAATGAATAAAAATAGTTTGGAAGTTGTGTTTGCATAATTGGTCATTAGTAATCATGTTGATCATTGAGTAAATTAATGAGAATTTTCTAAGAATATTTTATTTTTCGTTGGAGACGAAAAATCGAGTATATATTAAAAGTTGTTTATGATATGATCATACAGATTGCATATTAGTTAATCTAGTAGCTTAATGATCATAATGTATTTGTTTGAGAATTAACGGACCAACTTTGTTTAAAAGTATATTAAAGATCGAAATCGTTAAGAAATAGATTAAGTGTTTGATTTAGTAAGTTAAGCATGTTAATATGTTTATATTAATGTTATAAGATAATGGAAATTGAAAGAAAATGAAAAGGAATTATAGAACTTGGTTTGATAATAAAAGTAAGTAGACATATTTTTGGATAAACGAATAATCGAGCCGTAAAACGAATAATTAGATAAAATGATATACATATAAATAATAAGCATGTTATGGTATTTGTGATTTTATTAGGATTAATAAAAATGTTTTGGAAAATTGACTACGCTCGTCGTTACTCGATAAAAATTGTATACGTGTTTTGTTTAGAACTTTGATTGTGGATTTGAGTATGTTGTTAGTTGATAATCAAATGACTAGTTGGTGATTATGTCATTAGAGGATGTGTTAAGAAGTTAATTGTGTAATTAGGTATATTGTGTTTCATTTGTAAATTATGCTAAGTATGAAAATGTCGAATTTGGAAGTTGAGAAGCATGTTGATATGTATGATGGGAAATTAGGGTTTGCATGGCTAGGATTTACGTGAAATTAGAGTTTTCATGGCATTTTCCGAGCCTTGGGAAACGTGCACCGAGAATTAGGGTTTCTCGGATTTTCGGCAGTTCTGCCACCTTTTACTCCGGAGGCCATAACTTCCTACTCGTTTAATGAAATTCAGATCCGTAAATTGGGTTGGAAACTAGACATTTGTGGCTTTCTAATGGTACCCTGCCCATCCCCTGTTTCAAAATATTCTGTTCTGAAATCTAGTTTAAAGCTGCGGAAGTTGTACATATTTTTCTAAAAGCTTGTTTCTTTCAAGTTTAATCAATTTATTTTGATTTTTTGGAACCTTCTAAGTCAATTTTGATCATTGACTTTCGATGTAATCTTTCTAAGCTTTGAGTAAGAGTCGAGTTGGAAACTAACTTGAAATCCCTAAAGAACCGTTTTTTTTATAAATAATCAAGTTATCAAGTCCGTTATCATATTATTTCTCTCTCTATCTTTTTCTAAGATTTGCTTATTTACGATAAAAGGAGGACATCGTACGTAGAAGAAAGGACGGAAGACTGAAGATTGGTATTTCGTTCTGTAAACCGTTAAGGTGGGCTTTTCTATTATACAAATAAAATGTGGCTATTCAGTTTACTGAATAACTCGAGCTTTGCTCTGATTTTCTTATTGCTTTAAAAAGCATGTTTTAAAGTGATTATCTTGGCATAAAAGAATTTGTTTTGTGAGTTCTATTATGCCTATCTGAGTTGGTTCGCCAACTAGTAATCGATCGGATTCTGAGTTAGCCAAAAGGGTGCTTTCCAGAATTAGTGTACAAAGTAGCCATGAGTATGGACCCTGTTGAGGGGCGACCAGCCATGGTGAGTTGCGTTCGCGGAAGAAGGCCTTCTTTTCCGGCGTTGTTTCAGATATGGTTTTGATGAATGAGTAATGAACTCAAGTACGAAAATGTTTTAGTAAGCACGGGTCCTATTTGAAAAACCCCCGTGTGTTACTGTGGAGATGCATGATTAATCTATAAAACCTATTATATATTTTGGCATGTGTCCACTGAGTACTTTGTACTCAGCCCTGCATATTATTCTAAAATGTGCAGGTTAGCTCGGATGGAGATGGGAGTGTGCTTGGACGGACTTTTGTTGGTTAAGTCTTCTTGAAAGTTGTTTAAACTAGAGTTGAGTTATATGTCTTCATACATATAATTCCCTATGTTTCCGCTGCAACATTTTGAATTATGAAGTATGTTCCCGACTTTGAAGTTTGTAAATTCTAAAATCTTTGAAGTTGGTTGTTAAGGTTTCAGTTGCAAACTTGTCTTAACTTGAAATCAGTTATCAATTCTTTGTTCAGATCTTTTAAATCATACGACCCTTTTATCGTGCTTTCTTGATCTAATGAACTTCTTGTTGATATCGATTCCTTGGCATCGTTGGTCGTATGGATATATCTATTGATATCTGGTTGAACATAATTCCTTGTTAATATTCCAATTTTGGTTGGAAGTTGTCGGGCATGAGTTGTCTTTGTTGTTCTTAATCAATAGCCGGGTCGCTATTTAATCTTTTGTTAATCATAAATTGTGTACGTCATGGGACCCACCGGCTCGGTTATCTTTATTCTGAGTCGGGCTGCAATAGATTGGTATCAGAGCAGTTCGTCTGCTCTATGTTTAAACTTTTCTTGAGTCTAGTCTGGATTTGAATTCCTAAACTAGTTAAGTAGCAACAACAAAAGTCCAGCACCTCATCTCATCCGGCAAACCAGGTATGCATTTAAAAGTTTCCTATGTTTAAAAGTTTAAAATTTGAAGTTCCATGTGACTGACGGACAGTTATGTGGACCTGATCAACCCACATAACTAGAAACTCAGTAATATGAGTCTTCCGCCCCATAGTTAAGTTAATTAATGAGATGAAGTTAGAAAATAAAGAAGGAGAATTTGATGAAAATAAGTTACGTCATCGCCAGCAATCAGCTCTTATCCCTTGGTGTCAAAGGGTGAGTTTCTTTCTTGTCTTGCCCAAAAACTGTATTTATTCTCATTGGAGAAAGACTTTCCCGCTGAGATTTATTATTGGTTGTTGTGGATTTGGGATCCTAATAAGGTTGTTCATGTTGGGCTGTTTTAAATAAGATGATGAAGTAAGTACAAGGAAATCAATTGTTTATTTTTGGAAAGTAACGTGAACGTGAGACATAATTGAAAGCGACAATAAAATGAAAGCGCTCGTAGAAGAAGAGTTGTTGTAAGAATTTCGCCACGTCAGGAGAAGATACAATAGATCTTGGATGAGTTCTTGGCTCGTGATCACCACGTGTAGAAAGACGAAAGCATAGCTGAAAGTACAAAAATCGAAGGAGGAATTACAGGACCAGAAGTCAGCCGTGGTTGCATCTCAGCACCGGCTGGAAGAAATTTGCGAACTCAAAGTCAGCGCCGGCTGACTCCCAGCGGTCGCTGGCCTCGGCAAAGCAGATCGGAATTTTTTTTTCCGTCGTTCGTTTCGTTCTTCGTTGTCCTGTCCGCAGTTCGTTGTTCTTTTCTTCCGTTAGCTACCTTCTTATTATATTTCAGAAAAGGCTCATGTCGAAGCCGATACCTCAAGATAATCCTATTTCTTCCTTATTTCTTTCAAAATATCCTGAGCCAATGATTGTTAAACCTCGGTTACCTGATTTATTTACGGTTTGGGTTCTTTCATTACCCAACCTAATTCTCAGATTGATAGTCCTGTTATTTCCTTATCCAATTAAATGCGCCATTCTTGGCCTCGGAAACTCTTATATTAAGGAATTAATTCATTTATAGCCCTTTATGCGGAGGTAATTTTTTTTTGTACCGAGGGTCCATCGTATTTCTCAACCCTCTGAATCTTAAGTTTGTCTTTCGTTTCCATTGTTCCGTTCTAGCAAAGAAACTTGAGACGGGATCTGATGGTCCCTGAGCTGGGTATTTGGTGTAGAGGGGGTGGGGTGAATACACCAAATAGATTTTTCGAAACTTTTTCAAGTTAAATCACAGAGTTGGTGAGCTCAGTTATCGATCCAGCTGGGGAGGGTCAGCTGGGTAAATAACTCAGCTGGCGGTGCGGAATGTGGTGGTTTGAAAACTTAGCTCGGTTACTTAGAAAAACTCAGTTTGAAAATATTAACTTAACGTTTTCAGCTTAGTCAGGTTGTGCAACTTTTAGAGTGACACAGCTGTCTTTGGAGAGCAGCTGTGTGTGCAGTTTTGAACAAATATGCAATGATATGAAGGAGTTAGTACACAGCTGAATATAAAGCGAAAGTAAAGAGAGAGAGTAAGAAACACGCGAGTTTTTACGTGGTTCGGAGTAACACCTCCTACGTCCACGACCAGGTTCACTGGTAATCCACTACCACTTGGTTTCCAAGTACCAAGCAACTTCACAACTCTAACCCGAGCTGTGTTCCAACAGTTTGCGGGCACTGTCAAGCCTACACCTTCAGTTTCCGGGTACTGAAGAACCTATCCACTCGAATTACGCGCTTCGAGCAAGCTTACCTTTACCTAACCTTTCTGGGTTTGGGTTTGGGTATGGGGTTCCAACAATGAACGAGTTCTTTCAATTAAGAACTTTAGAGTATGATGAACTCGTTCGAAATCTAGGCTAAAGATATACAATGAGTTTGGCCTAAGGAACAGACGAAAAACTAAGCAGTTTCTTAACTAGAAACACTTTAAGATAAAGTGTTCTTTGATCTATCTAGAACCGCTTGTGAGCTTTGGAAAGAATGAAGATTTCAGATAATGAAAGCTTGTAGAGAGTTTTTCGTATCTGATCCTGAGGTTGAAGACGGGTTTATATAGATAGAGATTCAAGACTAGCCGTTGGAGGAGCCGTTTGAATCTTACCTACTCTTCTTAAATGCAAGATCTGCCGTTGAGCGTATCTGCACCTATCTTCATTTGTGTCACATCCTAGGTTCTGAAGTCTAGGATGCTGATTTGGCAATCCCTCATTGGTCGAGGTAGGCTGACTTCCTCTGATTCCGGGATCTTCTGCCTTTAGAGCTGGCTTTTGAATTCAGAGCTGGACTGTCTTGAAGTGAAGTCTTCAGAGATAGTTCCCTTTGTTCTGTACAGCTGGACCAGCTGTGTTTTGAACTCAGCTCGAATTCTCTTCAGCTTGATCGGGCTCTGCTGGATCGCTCAGCTGAAGGTTGATGCCTGCTGTCTTTTGCTAGCTGACTCACCGTAAATACTGGTCGACTGCTGTCTTCTGCTAGCTGACTCCAGCTGTAAACACAGCTGGGTCGACTGCTGTCTTCCGCTTCCTTAATCTGTAAGCCTAGAAAATCTAAAGCTCAAACAGACGAGCTGAAAAACACTATTTAGGTTGACGCGATCATCTATTCAGTTGGAGAATCAGTTGGGTTTTGGTATCAAATCGAAACCTTATAATTTTCCCAACAATTTCCCCCTTTTTGATGATGCCAAAACCTAACTGAGACAACTTATGACGCAGAAAAAAAACTTGTGTTTTATTAATGTAAGAAAATACATTATAACACAGGAAAAAGAAAGAAGGAGAAAAAAAATCTTCAGTCTTCAATCCTTCAGTCTTCAATCCCAGTTGGCTGGGTCTTCTCTTCTGCATCCGTTGCTTCTTTCTTTTGACTCGTCTCTTCTTCAGCTGATTCTGATTCAGCTGGTTCCTCTAGCTCAACAGTTTGCCTCATCTTTGACTTGTCTCTCTTCTTCCTTACTTCCCCCTTTTTGGCATGATCAAAACAGGATGGGAGAGATACACCATCGGCTGTTGCGATGTTTTAGTTTGGCGAAACTGTGGTTTTCAGCTCTGAGCAGCGAGGATTGGAGTCTAAGTGGCTCAGCTGTTGTATTAGCTGGCTCTTCTTCAGTTGCATTAGCCTCAGCTGTGATTGCAGACACAGCGTCCTTGGCCTGATTCAGCTGGGGCAGTCCAGCTGAGTGCTTGGAGGGATGAGTTGGCACGGGAGATAGCATCTTCTGAGTCGGGCACAACTTCATTCCTTGCAACTTTTGCTTCTTCAGACTTCTTAGATTGAATGAGAAAGTCTGATTCAGCACTTGAGGGACTTGTGTTCAGCTCATATCATCATCATCCAGCTGCAGGTGATCATTGGCTGGGTGATGTTTCTCATTTAAGCTTGGTGCAGGGACTTGAGCATCTTTCATCGGAAGATCTCGAAGCTGGTGTCCCTGTGGAGCTGAAGGAAACTGAGGAGAAGGCGGCTGAAGTATCCCATCTGTCTTGGGGTTTAAGCTTGGTTGATTAGCTGGAATACTCCGTTGCGGTGTTGGTGATGATTATGTTCACGCAGGGACGTGAACTTCTCTTCCACCGTAAGAAACGACCGCTTGTGGGCCTTCTGCTCCTCGGAGAGTGATTACGAATTCTCTCATAATGTCACCGGCTTCTCTGATCGACCGAGCACCTTTGACTTGAGTCTTCGGTTTGAAGACAGTGCTTCAGTATATTTTGTCTCCTCAAGTTGTCTCCGATTCCCAGCTGGGATGGAGTTAGATGCATTCTGCTTTTTCTTCTGTATCTTTTTCTGTGCCTCCTGTGGTGGAGCAAGAGCTTTGTCATGACTGCTCTTGAATACTCCGGCTTTATCAACATCTGGTCCAGGTCTGTTGACGTTGATTTTTGCATCCCAGGGAGTTGTATGTCCCGTTCTCTCTTTTATGATGAGAGAAACAGTGGGGTTGAGGAGGTCTTTTTCCTTTGACATTCCTAGAAAGTTTTCTGCACCTTCCTGGTGAATGACGTTCTTGAGCTTTGCAGTCTACTGCGCTGGCCTGGTTCTGTCGATGGGCTTCACCTTCTTCTGGACTTCCGTCCTCTTTGAGAGTTAAGCAACTCTTATCTTGAAGCTTTGACAGATTCTTCAAGTTTGATCGGCTTCGGGAGATATCTTTCTGGATTCCATGTTCTTCTTCTGCATCTTTTGTTAGTAGAAACGAATAATACCAATTGATGGAAATAAGAAAGAATGCCGAAAAACTTTCTAGGGTAGATGCGTATGTCTTCTAGCATATTTAAAGAGTTTTCTTGATGAATGGAAGATCAAGATTTGTCTATTGATAAGAAGATCTACGGCTGGGAGTGATTCTCTCTACATATTAATTTCTTGATTAGATTATGTGAGTTAATGCGCGAGAGAGAACGGTTGAGGCGTTTTGACTTTTGCCTCGAAACTCCCATTATTCAATTCTTTGCAGACTTTTAATTAAGATTGATTAGAAATGACAAGATGTGAGATGACAGAAAACAGATTGAGTAGTTGTAATTAATGTTGTTGCAAACCTCTCAGCTGATCATTGTAGTCAGCTGATACCTCGGTTGAGTGGGTGTGCTGGGTCATCGTGGTTCCAGCTGGTTCCCCCTCAGCTGAATAATCCTTTCCTTTCAGCATCTGGTTTAGCTGAATTCTTTCTCAGCTGATATCAGTGACGTTGATTCTGAATTTCAGTTGTCTGCTTGCATTCAGCTGGGTCTGCTTCCATTCAGCTGGGTCTGTTTCCATTCAGCTGGGTCTGCTTCCGTTCAGCTGGGTCTGCTTCCAATCAGCTGGGTGAAGCATCGTCTGGGTTGAGAAGTCCAAGTAATCCGCACAGTATTTTGAACCTTGCTTCTATCAGCGGTTTTGTGAGAATATCAGCCCGCTGTATGTCTGTGTGAATTTTCTCAACAATCACATCCTTCTTTTCTACGTGATCTCTGATGAAATGATGTCGTACGTCTACATGCTTGCATCTTGTGTGAAGTACTGGATTCTCTGAAATGGCAATCGCACTTGAGCTATCACAGAAAATTGGAACCTGTCCAGTTTTTACTTCATAGTCATCCATGTTTCGACTAGAATTTGCGAAGAAGCTTTTCCAAAGCCATATATTCTGCTTCTGTCGTGGAAGTTGCGACGCACGTTTGTTTCTTTGAAAACCACGAAATCAACTTACTTCCTAAGAACTGACAAGTTCCTGAAGTTGATTTTCTGTCCAACCGATCTCCAGCGAAGTCTGAGTCTGAGTATCCAGTCAGCTGTAGATTGTCTTCAGCTGGGTACCACAGCCCAACATTCTGAGTTCCTTTGAGATATTTGAGAATGTTCTTGGCTGCTTGCATGTGTGCTTCCTTTGGATCAACTTGAAATCCGGCACACACTCCGATCGCGAAAGAGATGTCCGGACGACTTGTCGTTAGATACAGCATGGATCCTATTATCCCTCTGTATTTGCTGGAATCAACTGATTTCCCTTCAGTTCCTGGTTCAATCTTCCAGTTGGTGTTCATTGGAATTTTTACAGTTCTACTGGATTGAACTCCATACTTGGCGATCAAGTCTTTCACGTATTTGGATTGATTTATGAAAATCCCTTCTGATGATTGCTTGACTTGAAGTC
The DNA here is from genome assembly GCA_031470985.1 of Agastache rugosa. Lineage (NCBI taxonomy): Eukaryota > Viridiplantae > Streptophyta > Magnoliopsida > Lamiales > Lamiaceae > Agastache > Agastache rugosa. Next base: position 22,605,967 of record CM062603.1, on the reverse strand, counting down.
CTAGGAAAAAACTCATTTCTCCCATCATGGACATTTGGAACTTCTCTGACATCATCTCTCCAAATCTTTGACATAAGAAGCTTGATCTTGATCCAAAGATGATGTCGTCTACGTAGATTTGAACAACCAGGATGTCTTCTCCTGACTTGATGGTAAAGAGAGTTCTGTCTACTGAGCCCTTCTTGAATCCTTTGGATACGAGAAAATTTGACAGAGTGTCATACCAAGCTCGAGGTGCTTGCTTCAATCCATAAAGCGCCTTCTTTAGCTTGTAGACTTTATTTCCTTCTACTTCAAATCCTGGAGGTTGTTCAACGTAGACATCTTCTTTGATTTCTCCATTTAAGAATGCACTCTTCACATCCATTTGATAGACCTTGAATTTGTGATGTGCTGCATAGGCGAGAAATAGTCTGATTGCTTCCAATCGTGCTACTGGAGCAAATGATTCTTCGAAGTCAATTCCTTCCTACTGAGTGTAGCCCTTGGCAACCAGTCGAGCTTTGTTTCTGATGACGACTCCCAGGGTATCCAATTTGTTCTTGAATATCCATTTGAGTCCTATGACTTTGACTTCTTGAGGTCTGTCGACTAATTCCCAGACACAATTTCTGAGGAATTCGTTCAGCTCTTCTTGCATGGCGTTGGTCCAAGGCACGCTCTTCAAAGCTTCGAGAATTGATTGAGGCTCTGGCACTTGAGCTACGTAACACGCCATTAGAGCTGTGTCTTCATCATAGACCGTCAGTTCTAGCTCTACTGAGAGTTGAGCTGTGTCAGCTGCTTCTTGATGATCCGATGAAGCTTGAGCAGCTGAGCTTCTGGTTTTGACTTGGTCAGATGGTTCTCCGATAATAGCTGATGATGGATGATCTTCAATCCATCTTCTCCTCTTGCGAATTTCTTCTTCTTTATTGCTCGTTTAAAAATATGTGGCCATTTTCGATCTTTACTTTTGAGAAGTTGCTATATTTGGCCATTTCCTCTAGTTTTTTTGTTAGTAAGTAGTTTTGAGATTTATTTTAATAAAATATTATATTGACGTTGTAATGTAATTATAATCTTTTGTTATTTTTACTATTTAATGTTAGTTTTATATTACTATTCGGGTTTTTTAATGGGTAATTCACATGTATTACCCAACGGATTTGGATAGTGAAATCAATTTTTAATCGGGTATGAAGTAAAAAAAATTAAACGGGTTCGGATTTAAAAAATGCTTAATGAATGAGTACTCGACCCATTGTCATTCTTAAAATGATGGGTTACATCCATTTTTTCCAACTTTTCTTTGCATAATATGAAGTGGGAGATTACAAAATATGCAAATTACCATACTACTCCCAAGCTCTCGCCTGGGAGATAATAACCATAACAAATATATATGATGTACTCTCATATGGAGTATGTAATCAAGAAAAATAAACGATGGAAGAAATTAATCTAAAATTGAAAATTTATTTAAAAGAACAAGAAATAGTAAATTGGACTAATGAATATCGGGGTTGCCGCATCGAGGGGTATTCATTAACGCTAGCGTCTTGTTATCTAATTCTCCTATGGGCTCCACCTTCAATGCTAAGTGATAAAATTCTTGAAATTTTTTGAAGGCGCGTTTAATTATTTCATCTTTTGAAGCACCATCACTAAATTGGCACGAGCAAATTTGAGATAACCATAAGCTTCGAGATAGGGTTTCGGATCAAAAGCTTGATGATCGGTTGTGTGATTATCATCGTCTGACATGTTTCTCTCTCTTAATCAGATGGAGAAAATGTATGAAGAAATGTGGAATTTGTGTTTGGTGTGTATGATATGTTTGGCTAATGTTTTTTTATAGATATTTTTGCGACCCCTAGCAATTAAAGATTATTATTTGTATTTGATTTAGTACTTAATTATTTGTTTCCATAATCTATTCATTAATGATGGAGGTTTTTTGTGTAATTCTTAAAAAAGACGGAGGTTCAGAAAAAATCATTCGCAATCTTCTAATTGCAAATAAGAAAACTCCCTCTTTAAACATAGAAATAATATAAAATAGATTAATATTCTATTTTCTAAATAAATCGCAATCTTCTAATTGCAAATAAGAAAACTCCATATTTAAAAATAGAAAGAATAGAAATAGATTAATATTCTATATAGGGTAGGTAATTCTGAAAATTCATACAAAACCATTATTAACCCCTTGATTAGATTTTTATTAACGGCTGGCATTTGTTGTTACTAATTTGGTCGAGCTAGATTGGAGATTCGTTTTTCAAATTACAAATCCGAACGTAATGATATTCCATGATAAGCTCATTAAAACTCGAATTTTACGACGTGAAAAGCTACAACCATCACCAAGATATAGCTAATTCTAGGACTATGAACAAAATAATACAATTATTTATGGGAAAAGGTGCAGATACCCCTATCATGTTGGCAGTGCTAGGCAAATACCCCTGAATTTTGTTTAGGTGCAAATTCACTCTTTCCTAAAGTTTTCCGGTGCAATTACCCCTTGCCGTGACGGAAACAATACTTCCGTTGGCAAAAAAAAATATTTTTGATTAATTTTTATTCTTGTGGGACCCTTACAATTCCCAAATTATTGGTGCTAAAAGCTCAAATTAAGAAAAAAATTGTTTCAAACCCTTGCTCACAACTATCAAAACTCAGACGAAGTTCTCCAATTATTTGCAATCCAAGCCAACTATTTGTTGTTGATATTGATGATATCATATTCTTCAAGTGGTTCGTCATCCTTTTTCGTGCAAATTATCGGAGAACCTCACCTGAATTTTGATAGTTGTGAGCTAGGGTTCGAAATAATTTGTTTCTGAATTTGAGCTTTTAACACCAATTATGTAGTATATAACCGTTGGGAATTGTGAGGATCCTACAAGAATAAAAATAAATTAAAAATATTTTTTTTGCTAACGGAAGTGTCGTTTCCGTCACGGCAAGGGGTTAATTGCACCTGAAAACTTTAGGAAATGGTGAATTTATGCCTAAACAAAATTCAAGGGGGTATTTGCATAGCGCTTCCAACATGAGCGGGGTATTTACACATTTTCCCATTATATATTGACTTCCGAAAGTAACAAAGTTCCAATTAAATATACGAACTAATGAATCATACTCCCAAAAGGAATATAATATGAATTTGACTCCTCCTAGCTAACTACAAAACCAAATCATTGCTCTAAAAAAAAACCAAATCACTAAATAATACAGTAAGTAACAAAACTAATAATTACTACAATAATACAAATTAACTATATAGCAGGCGAAGGATCGGGATATATAATTATGCTAATGAGCAAATATTCGAATTACTATCCAACTCTCTGAACTGGGAAATAATAACAATAAAAATATAATGTAATCTCAGCCATATATAGATCTAAAAAAAATAAACAACCAAAACAATTAATCTAAAATATAAAATTAAAAGAAAAGGAAATATTGTATTAAATTGAACTAACAAATATCGGGAGTGCCACAAAATCGAGGCATCTTCATTAACGCTATCGTCTTGTTATCTAATTCTCCTGTGGCCTCTAACTTATAAAATTCTTGGAATTTTTTGATGGCACGTTTCATGATTTCATCTTCGGAAGCACCATCACTAACATTGGCACGAGCAAATTTAAGATACCCTTGCTTTTTGAGAAAGGGTTTCGGATCAAAAGCTTCATCTCGATCGGTTGTGTGATTATCATCCTCTGACATGTTTCTCTCTCTCTCTCTCTTAATCTTAGATAGAGAAAGTGATATGAAATTTAGAGGTACTGTATGTGGTGGAATTAATTTGTGTATGGTGTACGATATGTACCTATTTATAGATTCTCATTACCCTAGATGGAGGTTTATAATAATTCACGAATAAAATAATGGGCGTGGCTCAACATATTTTATTACCATAACATGTCTAATACTTGATTATATTAGATTGTTACGGAATTATATTAGCATTAGATTGAGCTTTGCTAAGTAACCAGATTTTGGCCAACCACATATAGAGATTTATATGATGCACTGGTATGCTATTTTAAACTCTACAATTTTAATGTGTAATGATAATTTATAATTATATAATAATACAAAAAGTTTATAAATATTATTGATATAAATACAAAATAAAACTATATTTAAGATTGAAAACGGGAATGCCGATGAGGTCTAGCTCAATTGGCTCGCTGAGGCACCACAAGACTCTCCTTAGCAAGAGGTCTTGGGTTCAATCCCGCCTGCGTGCGGTGTAGTATATTTCCCACCTTGTTAGGTGGTGTAGTGGTCCCACCCTGCGTGGTGGTGTAGCTAGGGATGAACAAAAATAACCGAAAACCGAAAACCAAACCAAACCAAACCGAAAATAGAATTTGGTTTGGTTTGTTCGGTTTGTTTGGTTTGTTTGGTTTTATTTTTTTAAAATTTAATTTGTTTGGTTTGGTTTGGTTTGATGCTTTGGCAACCAAACCAAACCGAAAACCGAATTTTTATATTTTTATATATATATATTAATTTTTTATATAATATAAATAGATTAATTATATTTATATATAACTTTTCTCAATAATGAAAAATAATTTGAAAGAATTTAGCGCAAGAGCTTGTTGGACCCAATAGAACTTGAAATAAAGCACGGATATCAACATCATGCAACAAGGCAATGGACCGATCTTTTTGTTGCTCGTTTAACATATTTGGTTTTTCCTATAATATGTGTGTGTATATATATATGTTATGTTAATTTTTTAAATTAAAATACTATTATTGTTTTATTGTATTAAGTATATTTTGTTAATTTTGGATGAAATATTTAAAACAACATGACCGTTCGGTTTGTTTGGTTTTAACTTTTAAAAATTTGGTTTATTCGGTTCGGTTATTCGGTTAGTTTGGTTTGGTTTGGTTTTGATTTTTAAAAATTTAATTTATTCGGTTTGGTTTGGTTTAGACCAAAACCAAACCGAATAACCGAATGTTCACCCCTAGGTGTAGCGGTCCCACATTTATGTGGTGTAGAGGTCCCGCCTATATGGTGGTATAGTGCTTGATTAGATTATATATACCTTGTAATTCTAAAAAAAAAAATTGAAAACGGGAATACGTACACACTTCGGTCATTTATAAACTGCAACGTCATTTATAAAATGTACTACTAAATTAATATTATTTGCAAATTAAATATTACTTAATTACAATTCACAACTTATAGGATACATGCAAATTTTTATTTGACTAATTACGAAGGATATATGCTCACCTTTTTCGGATGTATTTAGGCTTCACGACTGCTTTTTGAAAGTAACTATATTTTTAAATACAACTGTCTATTTAAAATTTGACGATAAAAAGTAATCGTTAAAATTCTATTTTAATATATTAATAGATGGTGTGTATTATTTATAAGTAATGATTTTTTAATTAATTTATCATATCGATATACATGTGTATGTGTATCCTTGTTATCTATAGAGAGAACTAATCTAAGATCGTTTTTAAGTTATATTTTAAATCATACCACATTAATTAGAGATTTCAAATTCTATTAACATATTGTCCGAGCTAGACATATTTTTAGGACACCAGTTCTACCTCATTTTAATAATTAGGCCAATATATTTGCGGGCCGGCAAAATAGGCCAATAAATGCGTTATCTGAAGCTGATGTAGTCAGATTTCAAGGTTACCAATCTATAGCTGGTGTCTAAACTTAGTAATTTAGTTCAGGAATAAATGCGTTATCCGAAATTCCGAATTAAAATCCTCTGTTTTCCGATTGTTGTAATTTCATACTTAATTACGATATATATTTGGTGCAGAGTCGTCATGGCAAGGCGAGTTCTAAGGAAGCTGCAAACACAGACACTAAGGGGTCCGATTCTTCCTACATCTTCAGTTTACTTTCTTTTCTGGTCAGAAACTCCGTTCCCATTACCATTCTTGATGATGATAAAGCTACTTATTTTTCCAGGCAGCAGAAAAGGAAACGAGACGAATCTGCCACCTCGTCCAAGGAAGATGGATCTGCTACACCTTGGAAGAGAAGGGACAACAAAAGGAACACCGGAAATACCTCAGAGAACACCCGGGGGCGTTCTGATCACGCAGACACGAGAAAAGGCCCGTTGAAGAGACCTCAAGGCGGTGATGCAAAACGCTTCAAGACGAACGGGAACCCCTCCTGTGGTGAGAAGCAAAAGGGGAGGTCAGCCTTTAAGAGCAACGAACGTACCCTCCAAAGACCTAATGGTGGTGGTGGTGGTGGTGGTGCTGCTGCTGCTTTGAGAAATCCAAAACACAAAAAAGCAGGAAGAAAAATGTGATGATCACTTGATCAGCCGCTTAGTGAGAGAATACAAGCAAAGTGAGACTACAGAACTAGAACAACGAAGCACAGGCCACGTTTTCCGATGAGCGCCCCTGTTGATGGAGAGTTTTGACTTATAGTATTTTGTTGAGGATCTGTTTGAAGCAATTGGTTGTCAGTTTTCGACATGTTGGGGTTGTGTAGACTGTAGTTGACAATATAGGTTCGGTACATAAATATATTCATTAGTGACATTGCATAGTTTTCTTCTGATGCTACTGTAAACTATAATATATAAGTAACTAGTACTACACCCGTGCGATGCACAGGTAAATTGAATTTTGATATTTTTTTGTTAAACAACATAAGTATGAGTAAGCAAATATATAAAAAAGATAAATATGAAACAATATAAATTAAAATTTCATTCAAAATTCATACATCTATAAATTTTGAAAATTTTCCTTGTAAACAACATTCGTTGTACATGCAGTGCTCTTATTATCTTTATCGCATATCAGGATCTTCAAATCACTTCGGCTCTGTACTCTCGATACATCGACGTACAGTTGACCACGGGAGAATACTAGTTTCTTGAGAAAAAGTCCTGTGACAGAGACTGTCCTTGACTTTTGTTGATTATCATGGCGTACGAAACAATTAAAGGGAATTGTTTTCGTTGAAACTTGAATGAAAGACGTGGATCTGATGAAGTTAATGACATTCTTGGAATCAATACTTTATGGCCGGAATTATTTCCTGTCAATATTTTGGCCTCCAAAACATGATTACCAACTCTCGTGACAACCAAACGCGTTCCATTGCACAATCCAAGAGAATGATCAATGTTCCTTAACAACATAACCGGCGTTCCGACCTTCAGAATGAGCTTGTGGCTAGGCATTCCCGAACATTTCAGACCATTTAGAAATTCAGGTGCGTGGACATCGTTCATTACATCAATAACTGCATTAGAGCTGCATGTCTTGTCTGACTCAAAAATTCTTTGTTTACAAAATTATTCTTGTCTATCATGTACTCATTAACTGATTCGACTATATCGAGTGTTGGAGCGAGTATGGCTTTGTCCTGAAGGTAACCCAAGTCATCTGGAGCATCCATGAATGAAGGATATGTATCCTTAACAATTGCTTCTATTGGATCTCCTGAGAATTTAATGTGAATATCGTCTGGTATGTCTATGTTTGCATGACCGTCATTCGTATCACCCAAAGGTCCATCATCTACAGCTGCAACCCAATCAGAAAACATTTGTAATTCAGTTGCCTCCAATTCAGAATCTATGAGACGTAGCCTCATGTTTTTTGTAAGCCTAAGCACTTGAACGTCATTCCAGATATAAGAAGAGCTGATACTTGCATTGACTACTTCTTGTCTGCTTCCTCTTGGTATGACAGACAATATTTGTCTAAAGTCGCCTTGGAGCAAAACAAAATTTTCTCATTTCTTTTCCTAATTTAGTAGCAGAATTCACAGGTTGTGCAGCAGTACAATAATATCTCGTTTCAAACATACCAACTCAATCAAAGTTCTTCATAAACAGATTCCATCAAACTTCTTAATCGCTTCGGATTAGTTTTAAATTTTAATTAAATATATTCTCATTTTATATAGATATAAAATAAACACTTTATAAATATAATATGTTGCGAGTATACGTTGTACTTAACAAATTACCTATAAATTATGAGAACTTAAAACAAATTTTCCAATATACACGTGGTATCAAATACAACTCTCAATCGGATATATATAAAAATAAATTACCAAATAGTGCAAGTTTATTATTTATAGAATCATTCCTGAAAAACATTAATTATTACTCACTACAAAAAAACGCCAATTTACCAACTGAAATTACCGACGGATTTATTTCCGTCGGTAATTACCGACGGATTACCGACGAAAAAAAATGGGTTGGCTCTGGAGAACTTACCGACGGATATGCCGTTGTTAATATTGCCGACGGAAATATCCGTCGATAAATTTTAATTTATCTAATTAAAAATAATAAAAAAATTACCGACGGATATATCCGTCGGTAATATTAATCAGGCAAAAAAATATTATTTAATTAGATATAATAATTAACGACGGATAAATCCGTCGGTAATATTAACCAGAAAAAAAATAATAAATCAAACATATTCAATTAATGACGGATTATCCGTCGGTAATTACCGATGGATAATCCGTCGGTAAATCTGTTATATACAGAGCAGCCCGATTCTTCTCCCTCATTCACTCAGCCCTAATTTCTTCCCTTAAATCCCACCCGCAGCCGTCCTACCCGCCCCACTCCGCCGCGCCGCCGCCGTCCTACTTGCCCCACTCCGCCTCGCCGCCGCCGTCCTACCCGCCCCACTCCGCCTTGCCGCCTCCCCGTTTCTGCTCTCTCCTCGCCGGTATATCTCTTTCTATCTCTCTCTCTCGATCGATCCTTCTCTCTCTCTTTCTCACTTCCTCTCTTTCTCTCTCGGCAGTTGCTACAGCTGCCGCCTCCTCGCTGCCGCCCCGCCTCTGCTCTCTCCTCACCAGTATGTCTTTATCTCTCTCTCTCGATGCTTCTCTCTCTCTCTTTCTCACTTCCTCTCTCTCTCGGCAGTTGCTACCGCCGCCGCCTCCTCGCCTTCGTCGTCTGCAGCTGTCTTGGTAAGTCTTCCTCTCTCTCTCTGTCTTTTTGTCTCTCTTTGTTAGTCTCTCTCTATCACTTCATCTCTCTCTCTTAGTCAGTCTTCCTCTCTCACTTCATCTCTCTCAGTATTCCGTTGATAATTTGGTATATTAGTTGCATTTATTTTCGTTTGATTGAAGTTGTTCTGATATGGAAGTTGCCTAGGTTCTTCATAAATGCATTGTTATGAGTTCTAAGCTTTTGAATTTTTGTATTTTGTCTTGTCCTCTTAAGCAATGTTGAATCACATCATATAAGCTTTTTGGTGTCTTATAAATTATGGTATGTGGAATGGAAATATCGTGCTTTGCCAATTGAATGACACCATCATCTCTTAAAATTGTATGATACAATCATGCACTACATCCCATTTTTTGGAAAGCTAAGTACTGTGGAGGTGGGAGGGTAGAGTTCGATGTTAACTTCCTGAACTTCTCTGTATAGGTGAGGTGCAAAAAGCTTTGGCTGACGAGCTTTTAGGCTTACGTCCATGTGATTTTCGACCTCAACACTCCAGCAAACTTGGCAACGAGTTTAGGCTTTTCACCAGCTATGATCCCGGAGCAAGGCTCGGTGGATGGCAACCTGACGCATATGGCCTTTATAATTTTCCTTGCTTGTACAATTTGAATACATTATGTATTGAATTACTAAATTTATGAATACATTATTTATTGAATTACCAAATTTATGTATTCGTGTTTTGATTTTATTTTGAGTTTTGTTTACAGTTTCTGATTTATATCTTCATACATGAAAATGAAATTTAAGCAAAAATATAACATAAAAATAAAAAATTAACAAATAAAAAAAAAATTAAAAAAATATTTAAAATTCCGTCGGTAATTCGTCGGTAATTACCGACGGAATTTTCCGTCGGTATTCCGTTGGTAAATTTTGGCAACGATTTCTCCAACGAAATCATTGCCGACGGAAATTCCGTCGGTAAAATCAACGACGGACCCAAATCCGTCGGTAAAAATTTAGCGTCGAACGATTTGCCGACAGACATGATCCGTCGGTAAATCCGTCGGTAAGTGTTTTACCGACGGATTTTGTGGATTTACTAACGGAAATTTCCGTCGGTAAAACGTGTTTTTTTTGTAGTGACTGTATATGATAAAATTTCTTCTAGTTTATAAGCATTTCATGGTTGGTTCTTTACAGAAGAGATAACATTACAAATTGAATAAACATTTATTTTGTTTCTCTATATGTTCTTCTTACGTACATCAGTTCATACATGAAAATTAAATATATATAATCTTGAACACTTGTTCTATACATGATCCATAGCCGGGCTTCAGCGGGGCAGCATTGTGAATTCGGTTATACTTTTCCACCATTTCTCGAGATCTTTGTCGGAGGTGATGCTAATTAAGCAATCCAAGTCATGAGTTGTGGAGTTGATACTTCCTAGAAAAGCGCTTGTTAAGGAGGATTTTGGACAGACGGTTGTGCTGGTCGTAGAGAGAGTTATAGCGGTTGATAATGATGTTGCCGGTATCGCCGATGATGTATCATATAATATGCATTTCTGCATCTACAATTGTACATAAGCGTCATTCTTTCAAAAAAAATAAAATAATTCATTGTGTATAATAACACAATATTGATCTTCCAAACAAATCTATTACTTTTTGTCTATACACTATTTTCGATCTCGTCGGAAACTAAGCAAGATGTGTTTTTATGTTTTTCTATTTATAAATTACAGAATTTATATAGGCACAAATAAATTTAAAAATGGAAAATTTATTAATTGATTGACCTGATTATTGCTTTTGTAACAACTAAATTTAATTGGTTGATTAAAAAGCATTAATGCATAATTATGATTTAATATTTATAGTGTCAAGGATTGAAGATTTTAGATAATTAGAAAAGAAAATTTCTAAAAATGCCACATCATCATGAAAATGGATATGGTGGCTCTAATATGTTTTGCTATTAGGAATTGAGTCTTCAAAAATGCATATATGTTACCTACAACAAACTTAAATTTGAGTTTTGGACAATTGCTTAAATTAATTGTGCCGTGTATGCGTTCGCCAGAACGATCATGATTCGTGGGAGACAATTTGTTTCTTGTTTCCATAACCATATGTGTGATATGCTCGTACAATACGAAGTTTGAGAATAAGATCTGCCTTGCTTTTTTTCACATCTTCGATACGGTTTATATCAAACTGTAAAAAGGGGCCATTGGAGAAAGAGAGATTTAAAAAATAATCAAGTATAAAGAGTGGGGATTACTATTATGAATGGAGATTGGAGATTGGGTTGGAATACAAAATAATGGTTGCTAACATGGTTATATACTGGATTAGAAAAAATAATCTTGCAATGTATTAATTATAATTTATTTATTCATGCAAATTATAAGGCTTGAAATCAGCCAAATAAATTAAGCATGTTTAATTTTGAGGCTTGAAAAGTGATATTTTAAAACTGAATTGGGGTTAAAGAGTTTAAAATTTTCTTTCACTTGATCTGCTTTGAAATTTTAATATCATATTGCTAACATGTTTCGGTTACAGCATTTTTGATGCATTAATGATTGAAAAATTGTAATAAAAATGATGAGAAAAAAGTGAGTAGATTAGGGGATATTTAATATCATTTAACTTTTACATTGTGAATTGTTTCGGTTACAACAAATTTTAATAGCATATTGCCAATTTTTGTGTAATTTGTATATTTGATTTGGTTTGAAAATTAAATGCATCATGAATATATATCTTTATAATATAATTAATTGTAATCTAATTAACATTGATAGTATTAAAACAAAAATGTTAATATTAAATATATTATTTCTAAAAGTGAAATAAAAAAATAATTAAAAATAAAAATTACTATAGCCGGACTTGCTTTTATATATTATAAAGATTTAGTATAATTTATTCGGCTTATTTTTTGTTTGCTTTTGCAGCAGAGCAATAATTTGTTTCTAGTGATGCGACTGTTTGCTAAGGAAGCTGCCTGCATCACGTGTACCACAACAAATTTAGAAGATAAAATGGAGAGTGAATTCAATTGGGGAAGAAGAAATAAAGTGTTTGATTATATTAATTCCCATAATTAATATATTGTATATATATTTTTCTACTTAAACAGGTTGCATATATTTATACTATAGTATAGTATAGTGTAAATAAACGTAGCCTAAGAAAGGTGAGTGAGCTAAGTAATTAAGTTAACAGAAAACGTAATAAAGAGTGGTTTTGTCAACAGGAATTATATTAAAGAAGCTTCATGCATGATGCATCTGGAGTAGGAGTGGTGAGGTTGTTCAAGTCCCGTTCCATGGCGTACCATTCGGGTATGATCTTGGCAGCGTGGGGGTACACTTCTCTGTAAGCATTCTTGATGCTATCTTCTGCAACTCCAGTCGCAAACGACATGTCTGCACCAACACCAACACCAACCATATCCATTACTATTTACTAATACTAGCATATCAATCATTCGGAAAACTAGCATAATGTTACAACACCAACCCTCAAGGGTCTTCTTTGATTTTTCCGAAAGCTGTGTTACCATAAAAATAATTGCTAGAGCAACGGATATAGGACTACTACTCCTGCAATTAATACAAACAAATATTCATTATTGTTTAATATTCGAATATATATTTAATTTCCAACTTGAATAGGTCATTATAGGGAAGGATTAAGGATATATACCTAATGTCCAATAAGTCCCCTGCAGCTGCTGCTTTTTCGACACTTTGTTGGACAGCTTTCAACTCTTGTTTGCTCATACCAAGAAAATTGGAGCACAAAGGTGTCTGTACAGCTCAACAAAACAATAAATTAGAAATATATAGAATTCAACAATTAAGACGTACCAACGCTATAAGAATCAATTAAATCGAGAAGAAGAGAATATATAATATATATATATATATATATATATTTGGCATGAGATGAGCATGACCTAATTAATTAATTGATTAGTTAGGGGATCTTATTCTTATATATCGAGTAGTGAAGTGTATTGTTCCTTACCAAATAGAGATGATGAATGGTAGCCATCTCAACCTCTTCCTCCTTCAAGTAGTGTTCCACAATATATTCTTTTGCTTGATCAATTTCATATACTCCAGTTTCAAAAAGGACAGAGCATATTTCTAGTTGACAATTGAATTGAATTGAATTTTAGAGGAGGAGGAGGACATCATTAATTCATAAAAGGCAGACATAACAAATTAAGTATATATTATTTGAATTAATTAATACAGTATATATTATATTACCTTCCACAGTTAGCGGAGTGGCATTGGGTTGGTGGCGAGAAGCAATAAAAATGCAGGCAGCCACAAAAGCCTCCATGTATCTTCCCCTCGCACGCTTGTCATCTTCTAACCTCTTGTATATGTTACAAGCTCCATCCTATTTTTATTTAATTCAAACCACATTCATCACAATCAGTAATTAAATTAAAACCTAGCTACCTCATTTTGATAATAATGATTTAATGGTGTAAATATAATGAATTTAGTAGTAAAAGTGGTTGCTTACCATAATGGTCGTTGCGAGGCTCAACCTGCAGGAATATCGGAAGAGAAGACAAGGGACAGACAAGTCAGTACGTACGTTATTATTGAGATTTATTTAGAAATTAATTAACACATACGCGATACATGATACATGATACATGAATGAATATATATATACCTATCAGAGAAATGGAAAATAGCCTCAAAAGCCAAGGAAACTGCCCGGTAGGAATCAAAATTGTTATCCATGGAGTTATATTCATTGATGACGACGCATCGAGGTTCCCTCATTCGGGATTTCGTCACATCATCTAATTTTCCCGTAGCCTCAATTCTCAAATTTTGTTGATACGTTTTAATGGCGAATTCGATGATTTGGTCTTCATCATCAGCATCAGCATCAGCGTAGGCCCGAGCGTATCCAAGATAACCATATGTTTCAAGGAATGACTTCAAATCAAATTCGGGCGATTGGTAGCCTTCTCCCAGGACCAGCATGATCGATCACTATCACCCCAAATTTACAGATATATCAGATGATACCTACACTGCTACTGCTAGACTAGATAAAATATATCTATATATAGAATTTCCCTTTTCAGGCGTGCTTTAGATCATGCGGATTTTATTATGCTAATACACTTTAATTTGCAAGTGCAATTAATTTTAAAACATATATACATATATGTATTGCATTTATTTATAACAATTTAATTTCATTTATTTTACAAGATTATATATATTTAATTTCCATAAAAGTGTATCAGTAATGTAATGCAAGCCAATGTAGTATATATTATTACTTCACATGTATGGGTGTGTTTCTCTTTAATGGAAAATATTTTTTTTTCAAGGGAAAACACTATCTTAAATTAATAAGTTGAATCTGTTAGATATTTGTCTCCATCTTTCTATAATATATATTCATTGATAGAGCTGGTTTAGAATAAATGAACATTAATCCACAAATTAATCTAAACGTTTAGCATAAGGTTAAGCATGAAAAATATATAATTATAAATGGCTTTTACTTGGTTATATTTTATTGTTACGGAATTATATTCCTAGATTATAATTAATTGCCAAATATTTCCTCCGTCCAGAATCAGTATATTATGTATTTGATTTGTTGTGAGGTATAAAATATTAGAAACACTACGTACACTACTCGAGACGGAGGGAGTTTGACTTACTTTATGGTTGGATAATGTGATCAACCTACTCATTTGCATGCATTTAGAGTAGTCAATAGAAAAGGGCCACTTTATATGCTAGCCAACTAATATCGTAGAGGTGTCTGCGTTTCGGTTCGGTTTTGGAACTAGAACCTAATCGGTGGTTCTCGGTTCAATCCTAATGAAATCGGAATCGAACTGCCTATTACTTCGGCTTCAGTTCCAAATCAGAACTTGTAATAACCCGGGTTTTATTATCTCGTCTTAAAAAAAATCTTAATTATTAAAGTTTTGCATTTCTTAAATTCCTAATTTTCAATTATAAGATTTATGGCGCGATCCGTTTCTGAAAATTTATTGCAGAAATCGAGTAACCGGATACAGGATTCGGGTTTCGGCGCCCGATTAATTTTTCGTTCGAGACCTCGGAATTGAGCAGCGTCTGCATTTCCATTCACTTATTTCTCGATACGAATATTTTCCGAAAATTCAGTTTTTATTATTTTCCGGAGAAAATAATCGACCCGTCGAGTCTCGACTTTTTCTCGTTTTCCGAAAAACAAACCTGCCTTCCCGACTAATTAAAATAGTTCAGATTTAATAGTCTCGACCATTCTTGTCAAAAGTGTTGTCAACAAAGAGTTCTCGTTACTCGTCGTAATTTTCCGGTATTAACCTAATTATTTATTTGTTACTTGGGCACTACTCTTCCCCACTCTCATATAAATTAATATCACTCTCTCTCTCTCTCATTTCCCCCACTGCCGTATCTCTCTCTCTCTCAATCTCTCTCAATTTCTCCATTTTTGCTTCAAGTTCTTCAAGCTTTCAAGTCTTGATTTCTCTTTCGTCTACCGTTCGATTTTTGATCCGAGTCCATAATCGTTAAGGCAAGAGCTTCTTCTTCATTCCCAACCAAACAAAATTTCAATTCTTCCATCTTGAAATTTTCGAAAATTTTGAAAGATAGTTGGATTGATGTTTGAGCTTTTAATTAATGTTTAAATGTTGATTGGGAGTGTTTTTAATAAAGGAATTAAGGTTGGATCCAAGTTTTGCACATTTTTGTGCTATGACCGAAAATTCTAGGGAAATTATGTTTTTGATTTTGGCTTTGATTCTTGATAAATTGTTGGTGGATTATGCTTCTATGTGATGATATAAGCATGTGATAATTATTTTGGATTTTTCTAAAAATATTTTAATTATTCAATGAGATGAAGAATGTGATGTAGATTGAAGTATGGTGATAATATGAGGAATGTGATTATGGATATGAGCATTAGGAAGCATGTAGTTGAACATATATTTAATTAAGATTTTTCTAAAAATAAAATAAAAACCATTGGAGACGAACATTTGATAAAAATCGAATGAATAAAAATAGTTTGGAAGTTGTGTTTGCATAATTGGTCATTAGTAATCATGTTGATCATTGAGTAAATTAATGAGAATTTTCTAAGAATATTTTATTTTTCGTTGGAGACGAAAAATCGAGTATATATTAAAAGTTGTTTATGATATGATCATACAGATTGCATATTAGTTAATCTAGTAGCTTAATGATCATAATGTATTTGTTTGAGAATTAACGGACCAACTTTGTTTAAAAGTATATTAAAGATCGAAATCGTTAAGAAATAGATTAAGTGTTTGATTTAGTAAGTTAAGCATGTTAATATGTTTATATTAATGTTATAAGATAATGGAAATTGAAAGAAAATGAAAAGGAATTATAGAACTTGGTTTGATAATAAAAGTAAGTAGACATATTTTTGGATAAACGAATAATCGAGCCGTAAAACGAATAATTAGATAAAATGATATACATATAAATAATAAGCATGTTATGGTATTTGTGATTTTATTAGGATTAATAAAAATGTTTTGGAAAATTGACTACGCTCGTCGTTACTCGATAAAAATTGTATACGTGTTTTGTTTAGAACTTTGATTGTGGATTTGAGTATGTTGTTAGTTGATAATCAAATGACTAGTTGGTGATTATGTCATTAGAGGATGTGTTAAGAAGTTAATTGTGTAATTAGGTATATTGTGTTTCATTTGTAAATTATGCTAAGTATGAAAATGTCGAATTTGGAAGTTGAGAAGCATGTTGATATGTATGATGGGAAATTAGGGTTTGCATGGCTAGGATTTACGTGAAATTAGAGTTTTCATGGCATTTTCCGAGCCTTGGGAAACGTGCACCGAGAATTAGGGTTTCTCGGATTTTCGGCAGTTCTGCCACCTTTTACTCCGGAGGCCATAACTTCCTACTCGTTTAATGAAATTCAGATCCGTAAATTGGGTTGGAAACTAGACATTTGTGGCTTTCTAATGGTACCCTGCCCATCCCCTGTTTCCAAATATTCTGTTCTGAAATCTAGTTTAAAGCTGCGGCAGTTGTACATATTTTTCTAAAAGCTTGTTTCTTTCAAGTTTAATCAATTTATTTTGATTTTTTGGAACCTTCTAAGTCAATTTTGATCATTGACTTTCGATGTAATCTTTCTAAGCTTTGAGTAAGAGTCGAGTTGGAAACTAACTTGAAATCCCTAAAGAACCGTTTTTTTTATAAATAATCAAGTTATCAAGTCCGTTATCATATTATTTCTCTCTCTATCTTTTTCTAAGATTTGCTTATTTACGATAAAAGGAGGACATCGTACGTAGAAGAAAGGACGGAAGACTGAAGATTGGTATTTCGTTCTGTAAACCGTTAAGGTGGGCTTTTCTATTATACAAATAAAATGTGGCTATTCAGTTTACTGAATAACTCGAGCTTTGCTCTGATTTTCTTATTGCTTTAAAAAGCATGTTTTAAAGTGATTATCTTGGCATAAAAGAATTTGTTTTGTGAGTTCTATTATGCCTATCTGAGTTGGTTCGCCAACTAGTAATCGATCGGATTCTGAGTTAGCCAAAAGGGTGCTTTCCAGAATTAGTGTACAAAGTAGCCATGAGTATGGACCCTGTTGAGGGGCGACCAGCCATGGTGAGTTGCGTTCGCGGAAGAAGGCCTTCTTTCCCGGCGTTGTTTCAGATATGGTTTTGATGAATGAGTAATGAACTCAAGTACGAAAATGTTTTAGTAAGCACGGGTCCTATTTGAAAAACCCCCGTGTGTTACTGTGGAGATGCATGATTAATCTATAAAACCTATTATATATTTTGGCATGTGTCCACTGAGTACTTTGTACTCAGCCCTGCATATTATTCTAAAATGTGCAGGTTAGCTCGGATGGAGATGGGAGTGTGCTTGGACGGACTTTTGTTGGTTAAGTCTTCTTGAAAGTTGTTTAAACTAGAGTTGAGTTATATGTCTTCATACATATAATTCCCTATGTTTCCGCTGCAACATTTTGAATTATGAAGTATGTTCCCGACTTTGAAGTTTGTAAATTCTAAAATCTTTGAAGTTGGTTGTTAAGGTTTCAGTTGCAAACTTGTCTTAACTTGAAATCAGTTATCAATTCTTTGTTCAGATCTTTTAAATCATACGACCCTTTTATCGTGCTTTCTTGATCTAATGAACTTCTTGTTGATATCGATTCCTTGGCATCGTTGGTCGTATGGATATATCTATTGATATCTGGTTGAACATAATTCCTTGTTAATATTCCAATTTTGGTTGGAAGTTGTCGGGCATGAGTTGTCTTTGTTGTTCTTAATCAATAGCCGGGTCGCTATTTAATCTTTTGTTAATCATAAATTGTGTACGTCATGGGACCCACCGGCTCGGTTATCTTTATTCTGAGTCGGGCTGCGATAGAGTGGTATCAGAGCAGTTCGTCTGCTCTATGTTTAAACTTTTCTTGAGTCTAGTCTGGATTTGAATTCCTAAACTAGTTAAGTAGCAACAACAAAAGTCCAGCACCTCATCTCATCCGGCAAACCAGGTATGCATTTAAAAGTTTCCTATGTTTAAAAGTTTAAAATTTGAAGTTCCATGTGACTGACGGACAGTTATGTGGACCTGATCAACCCACATAACTAGAAACTCAGTAATATGAGTCTTCCGCCCCATAGTTAAGTTAATTAATGAGATGAAGTTAGAAAATAAAGAAGGAGAATTTGATGAAAATAAGTTACGTCATCGCCAGCAATCAGCTCTTATCCCTTGGTGTCAAAGGGTGAGTTTCTTTCTTGTCTTGCCCAAAAACTGTATTTATTCTCATTGGAGAAAGACTTTCCCGCTGAGATTTATTATTGGTTGTTGTGGATTTGGGATCCTAATAAGGTTGTTCATGTTGGGCTGTTTTAAATAAGATGATGAAGTAAGTACAAGGAAATCAATTGTTTATTTTTGGAAAGTAACGTGAACGTGAGACATAATTGAAAGCGACAATAAAATGAAAGCGCTCGTAGAAGAAGAGTTGTTGTAAGAATTTCGCCACGTCAGGAGAAGATACAATAGATCTTGGATGAGTTCTTGGCTCGTGATCACCACGTGTAGAAAGACGAAAGCATAGCTGAAAGTACAAAAATCGAAGGAGGAATTACAGGACCAGAAGTCAGCCGTGGTTGCATCTCAGCACCGGCTGGAAGAAATTTACGAACTCAAAGTCAGCGCCGGCTGACTCCCAGCGGTCGCTGGCCTCGGCAAAGCAGATCGGAATTTTTTTTTCCGTCGTTCGTTTCGTTCTTCGTTGTCCTGTCCGCAGTTCGTTGTTCTTTTCTTCCGTTAGCTACCTTCTTATTATATTTCAGAAAAGGCTCATGTCGAAGCCGATACCTCAAGATAATCCTATTTCTTCCTTATTTCTTTCAAAATATCCTGAGCCAATGATTGTTAAACCTCGGTTACCTGATTTATTTACGGTTTGGGTTCTTTCATTACCCAACCTAATTCTCAGATTGATAGTCCTGTTATTTCCTTATCCAATTAAATGCGCCATTCTTGGCCTCGGAAACTCTTATATTAAGGAATTAATTCATTTATAGCCCTTTATGCGGAGGTAATTTTTTTTTTGTACCGAGGGTCCATCGTATTTCTCAACCCTCTGAATCTTAAGTTTGTCTTTCGTTTCCATTGTTCCGTTCTAGCAAAGAAACTTGAGACGGGATCTGATGGTCCCTGAGCTGGGTATTTGGTGTAGAGGGGGTGGGGTGAATACACCAAATAGATTTTTCGAAACTTTTTCAAGTTAAATCACAGAGTTGGTGAGCTCAGTTATCGATCCAGCTGAGGAGGGTCAGCTGGGTAAATAACTCAGCTGGCGGTGCGGAATGTGGTGGTTTGAAAACTTAGCTCGGTTACTTAGAAAAACTCAGTTTGAAAATATTAACTTAACGTTTTCAGCTTAGTCAGGTTGTGCAACTTTTAGAGTGACACAGCTGTCTTTGGAGAGCAGCTGTGTGTGCAGTTTTGAACAAATATGCAATGATATGAAGGAGTTAGTACACAGCTGAATATAAAGCGAAAGTAAAGAGAGAGAGTAAGAAACACGCGAGTTTTTACGTGGTTCGAAGTAACACCTCCTACGTCCACGACCAGGTTCACTGGTAATCCACTACCACTTGGTTTCCAAGTACCAAGCAACTTCACAACTCTAACCCGAGTTATGTTCCAACAGTTTGCGGGCACTGTCAAGCCTACACCTTCAGTTTTCGGGTACTGAAGAACCTATCCACTCGAATTACGCGCTTCGAGCAAGCTTACCTTTACCTAACCTTTCTGGGTTTGGGTTTGGGTATGGGGTTCCAACAATGAACGGGTTCTTTCAATTAAGAACTTTAGAGTATGATGAACTCGTTCGAAATCTAGGCTAAAGATATACAATGAGTTTGGCCTAAGGAACAGACGAAAAACTAAGCAGTTTCTTAACTAGAAACACTTTAAGATAAAGTGTTCTTTGATCTATCTAGAACCGCTTGTGAGCTTTGGAAAGAATGAAGATTTCAGATAATGAAAGCTTGTAGAGAGTTTTTCGTATCTGATCCTGAGGTTGAAGACGGGTTTATATAGATAGAGATTCAAGACTAGCCGTTGGAGGAGCCGTTTGAATCTTACCTACTCTTCTTAAATGCAAGATCTGCCGTTGAGCGTATCTGCACATGTCTTCATTTGTGTCACATCCTAGGTTCTGAAGTCTAGGATGCTGATTT
Source organism: Agastache rugosa (assembly GCA_031470985.1). Lineage (NCBI taxonomy): Eukaryota > Viridiplantae > Streptophyta > Magnoliopsida > Lamiales > Lamiaceae > Agastache > Agastache rugosa. The sequence goes on along the minus strand of CM062603.1, from coordinate 22,585,175 downwards.
GGCAATCCCTCATTGGTCGAGGTAGGCTGACTTCCTCTGATTCCGGGATCTTCTGCCTTTAGAGCTGGCTTTTGAATTCGAATTTGGGTATCTTGAAGTGAAGTCTTCGAGAGATAGTTCCTTTGTTCTGTCTGTTGGACCAGCTGTGTTTTGAACTCAGCTCGAATTCTCTTCAGCTTGATCGGGCTCTGCTGGATCGCTCAGCTGAAGGTTGATGCCTATTTGTCTTTTGCTAGTGACTCAGTGTAAATACGGTAGGTCGGTCTTTCTAGTGACTCATTGTAAACACGGTAGGTCGTCTTCCGCTTCCTTAATCTGTAAGCCTAGAAAATCTAAAGCTCAAACAGACGAGCTGGAAAACACTATTTAGGTTGACGCGATCATCTATTCAGTTGGAGAATCAGTTGGGTTTTGGTATCAAATCGAAACCTTATAATTTTCCCAACGATTTCCCCCTTTTTTGATGATGTCAAAACCTAACTGAGACAACTTATGACGCAGAAAAAAAACTTGTGTTTTATTAATGTAAGAAAATACATTATAACACAGGAAAAAGAAAGAAGGAGAAAAAAAATCTTCAGTCTTCAATCCTTCAGTCTTCAATCCCAGTTGGCTGGGTCTTCTCTTCTGCATCCGTTGCTTCTTTCTTTTGACTCGTCTCTTCTTCAGCTGATTCTGATTCAGCTGGTTCCTCTAGCTCAACAGTTTGCCTCATCTTTGACTTGTCTCTCTTCTTCCTTACTTCCCCCTTTTTGGCATGATCAAAACAGGATGGGAGAGATACACCATCGGCTGTTGCGATGTTTTAGTTTGGCGAAACTGTGGTTTTCAGCTCTGAGCAGCGAGGATTGGAGTCTAAGTGGCTCAGCTGTTGTATTAGCTGGCTCTTCTTCAGTTGCATTAGCCTCAGCTGTGATTGCAGACACAGCGTCTTTGGCCTGATTCAGCTGGGGCAGTCCAGCTGAGTTCTTGGAGGGATGAGTTGGCACGGGAGATAGCATCTTCTGAGTCAGGCACAACTTCATTCCTTGCAACTTTTGCTTCTTCAGACTTCTTAGATTGAATGAGAAAGTCTGATTCAGCACTTGAGGGACTTGTGTTCAGCTCATATCATCATCATCCAGCTGCAGGTGATCATTGGTTGGGTGATGTTTCTCATTTAAGCTTGGTGCAGGGACTTGAGCATCTTTCATCGGAAGATCTCGAAGCTGGTGTCCCTGTGGAGCTGAAGGAAACTGAGGAGAAGGCGGCTGAAGTATCCCATCTGTCTTGGGGTTTAAGCTTGGTTGATTAGCTGGAATACTCCGTTGCGGTGTTGGTGATGATTATGTTCACGCAGGGACGTGAACTTCTCTTCCACCGTAAGAAACGACCGCTTGTGGGCCTTCTGCTCCTCGGAGAGTGATTACGAATTCTCTCATAATGTCAGCTGGCTTCTCTGCTGACTGACTGAGCACCTTTGACTTGAGTCTTCGGTTTGAAGACAGTGCTTCAGTATATTTTGTCTCCTCAAGTTGTCTCCGATTCCCAGCTGGGATGGAGTTAGATGCATTCTGCTTTTTCTTCTGTATCTTTTTCTGTGCCTCCTGTGGTGGAGCAAGAGCTTTGTCATGACTGCTCTTGAATACTCCGGCTTTATCAACATCTGGTCCAGGTCTGTTGACGTTGATTTTTGCATCCCAGGGAGTTGTATGTCCCGTTCTCTCTTTTATGATGAGAGAAACAGTGGGGTTGAGGAGGTCTTTTTCCTTTGACATTCCTAGAAAGTTTTCTGCACCTTCCTGGTGAATGACGTTCTTGAGCTTTGCAGTCTACTGCGCTGGCCTGGTTCTGTCGATGGGCTTCACCTTCTTCTGGACTTCCGTCCTCTTTGAGAGTTAAGCAACTCTTATCTTGAAGCTTTGACAGATTCTTCAAGTTTGATCGGCTTCGGGAGATATCTTTCTGGATTCCATGTTCTTCTTCTGCATCTTTTGTTAGTAGAAACGAATAATACCAATTGATGGAAATAAGAAAGAATGCCGAAAAACTTTCTAGGGTAGATGCGTATGTCTTCTAGCATATTTAAAGAGTTTTCTTGATGAATGGAAGATCAAGATTTGTCTATTGATAAGAAGATCTACGGCTGGGAGTGATTCTCTCTACATATTAATTTCTTGATTAGATTATGTGAGTTAATGCGCGAGAGAGAACGGTTGAGGCGTTTTGACTTTTGCCTCGAAACTCCCATTATTCAATTCTTTGCAGACTTTTAATTAAGATTGATTAGAAATGACAAGATGTGAGATGACAGAAAACAGATTGAGTAGTTGTAATTAATGTTATTGCAAACCTCTCAGCTGATCATTGTAGTCAGCTGATACCTCGGTTGAGTGGGTGTGCTGGGTCATCATGGTTCCAGCTGGTTCCCCCTCAGCTGAATAATCCTTTCCTTTCAGCATCTGGTTTAGCTGAATTCTTTCTCAGCTGATATCAGTGACGTTGATTCTGAATTTCAGTTGTCTGCTTGCATTCAGCTGGGTCTGCTTCCATTCAGCTGGGTCTGTTTCCATTCAGCTGGGTCTGCTTCCGTTCAGCTGGCTCTGCTTCCAATCAGCTGGGTGAAGCATCGTCTGGGTTGAGAAGTCCAAGTAATCCGCACAGTATTTTGAACCTTGCTTCTATCAGCAGTTTTGTGAGAATATCAGCCCGCTATATGTCTGTGTGAATTTTCTCAACAATCACATCCTTCTTTTCTACGTGATCTCTGATGAAATGATGTCGTACGTCTACATGCTTGCATCTTGTGTGAAGCATCTTGGATTCTCCGAAATGGCAATCGCACTTGAGCTATCACGTAAAATTGGAACTGTCCAGCTTTTACTTCATAGTCATCCAAAGTGATGTTTCACCAGAGAATTTGCGAAGAATAGCCTTCCAGCAGCCATATATTCTGCTTCTGTCGTGGAAGTTGCGACGCACGTTTGTTTCTTTGAAAACCACGAAATCAACTTACTTCCTAAGAACTGACAAGTTCCTGAAGTTGATTTTCTGTCCAACCGATCTCCAGCGAAGTCTGAGTCTGAGTATCCACCGTAGATTGTCTTCTGGGTACCATGTACCCCAACATTCGAGTTCCTTTGAGATATTTGAGAATGTTCTTGGCTGCTTGCATGTGTGCTTCCTTTGGATCAACTTGAAATCCGGCACACACTCCGATCGCGAAAGAGATGTCCGGACGACTTCTTTGTTAGATACGCAGGGATCCTATTATCCCTCTGTATTTGCTGGAATCAACTGATTTCCCTTCAGTTCCTGGTTCAATCTTCCAGTTGGTGTTCATTGGAATTTTTACAGTTCTACTGGATTGAACTCCATACTTGGCGATCAAGTCTTTCACGTATTTGGATTGATTTATGAAAATCCCTTCTGATGATTGCTTGACATGAAGTCCTAGGAAAAAACTCATTTCTCCCATCATGGACATTTGGAACTTCTCTGACATCATCTCTCCAAATCTTTGACATAAGAAGCTTGATCTTGATCCAAAGATGATGTCGTCTACGTAGATTTGAACAACCAGGATGTCTTCTCCTGACTTGATGGTAAAGAGAGTTCTGTCTACTGAGCCCTTCTTGAATCCTTTGGATACGAGAAAATTTGACAGAGTGTCATACCAAGCTCGAGGTGCTTGCTTCAATCCATAAAGCGCCTTCTTTAGCTTGTAGACTTTATTTCCTTCTACTTCAAATCCTGGAGGTTGTTCAACGTAGACATCTTCTTTGATTTCTCCATTTAAGAATGCACTCTTCACATCCATTTGATAGACCTTGAATTTGTGATGTGCTGCATAGGCGAGAAATAGTCTGATTGCTTCCAATCGTGCTACTGGAGCAAATGATTCTTCGAAGTCAATTCCTTCCTGCTGAGTGTAGCCCTTGGCAACCAGTCGAGCTTTGTTTCTGATGACGACTCCCAGGGTATCCAATTTGTTCTTGAATATCCATTTGAGTCCTATGACTTTGACTTCTTGAGGTCTGTCGACTAATTCCCAGACACAATTTCTGAGGAATTCGTTCAGCTCTTCTTGCATGGCGTTGGTCCAAGGCACGCTCTTCAAAGCTTCGAGAATTGATTGAGGCTCTGGCACTTGAGCTACGTAACACGCCATTAGAGCTGTGTCTTCATCATAGACCGTCAGTTCTAGCTCTACTGAGAGTTGAGCTGTGTCGGCTGCTTCTTGATGATCCGATGAAGCTTGAGCAGCTGAGCTTCTGGTTTTGACTTGGTCAGATGGTTCTCCGATAATAGCTGATGATGGATGATCTTCAATCCATCTTCTCCTCTTGCGAATTTCTTCTTCCAATTGATTGATGCTTGACGTGGCTAAATTTCGTCTGACTTGGAGTTGCTCAGGAGTTAAATCTTGAGAGTTTGGCTCTCTTTGATTTATATTTTGAGGAGACTTCTGTAGAGGCTCACCGGAGATGGAGCCGGGGACTCGACTCGTGTTCGGATTCCCAGTCGATGATGTTCCCCTTGATTTGGCGTTGAAGCTTCTTCTCGATTTCCACGGTGGAGCTTCTTGATTGATTTGAATTTCCTCCTCTCGGCTCATTGTCCCAAATTAATGGTTCGGCCAGATTCCTGATTCTATTCTCTTGAGCCCTTGTCTGAATCAATCTTGAAGATTCTCCTTCGCTTCTTCGTTTGATAGAATCCCTATATTCGAAGGAAGATTCGTCAAAGGTAACATGTGGAGTTACTTCGACTATTTGAGTTCTTCCGTTGAAGACTCTGTATGCTTTACTCACAGCGGAGTAACCAAGGAATACTCCTCGGTCTGTCTTTTCGTCGAACGTCTTGGCCGTGTCTTCCCATTGTTGAGGATGTGACATTTGGATCCGAATACCTTGAAATATCCAATGTATGGTATTCTGTTGTTCCATAGCTCATACGGTGTCTTTCCTTGCCTTGATGTGAGTAGGGAACGATTCTGAGTGAAGCAAGCTGTGTTGATTGCTTCAGCCCAGAACTTCTTTGGAATAGCAGAGCTAGCTAGCATTGAGGTAGCTGCTTCCTTGAGAGTTCTGTTTCTTCTTTCTGCTACACCATTCGTCGAGGTGTGCGAGCTGCAGATGTTTGGTGTTGAACTCCGTTCTTCTCGCAAAAAACATAAATAGTTTCATTTAGAAACTCCGTTCCACGTTCTGATCTTATTGCCATTATCTTGCACTCCTTCTGTGTTGATAATCTTTCCAGCAGGATAGGCAGCTTAGTTCTGGTTTCGCTCTTCTAGTATAAGAATGATACCCATGTGAATCTTGAGAAATCATCCACAACGACCAGAGTATATTTTCTGCCATTGAAGCTTGCTGGAGTAACTGGACCAAAAAGATCCATGTGAAGAAGTTGAAGAACTCGATCAGTTGACTGAGCTGGCTTGAGAGAGAATGAAATTCTTGTCTGCTTTTCTTGTTGACACGCGCTGCACATATGACTTTTGTCATATACTTGATCTGGAATTCCATTAACGAGCTGGTTCCTAGCCAGTTTGTTGATTGTCTTGAAGTTGAGATGATTCAGCCGTCTGTGCCATAGCCAGCTGACTTCATTGTCGCTTTTCGATACAAGACAAGTCTCGGAGGGCCGCCGTTCCGCCAAAGTACATATTTCCTTCTATTTTCCCTCTTAGGAGTATCTGCTTGGTTTCCCTGTGCTTCACTGTGCATCCCTGTGCATCAAAGTTGACAGAAAAACCGTTGTCGCAGAATTAGCTAATGGAAAGCAAGTTATGTTGCAATCCTTGTACATAAGAAACATTTGGGATTATAACATTTCTGGTTTTAAATGTACCATAACCTTTGGTTAGGCCTTTGGAGTTGTCACCAAATGTTACTTGTGGACCTGTACGCTCGATATACTCCTGGAGTAGATGCTTTAGGTGTGTCATGTGCTTGGAACATCCACTGTCCAAGTACCATAGCGTTCTCATCGACTCTTCAGAGATACGTCGATTCCTTGCAACCTAAATAAAAAATTAAAATTCAGGTACCCAGTTTTAATTGGGTCCTTGTGGGTTAGACAGAGATCCTTTGATGACCCAGATCTGCTTGATGACTCGAATTGGGTCATATGATCTGATAATTCTCCCAGCTGAGTCGATATACACATTTTTTGTATTCTTCGGTTGTTGCTGGCGGGGTCTTGATCTCCGTGTCTTCCCGTTTTGATGTCTTGATTTCTTTTGGTTTCCAGCTGTGTGCCTAGCTGAGACGTTCCTTTGTCTCTGCTGTCTCATGTGATGCTGTGGCTGGAAATGATTATCCAGCTGATACTCATATGAGTGGTATCCAGCTGGGTATCTCTGATATCTTGGTTGATATCGATCAACGTGCTGGTGCTGTTGCTGGTATCTGTAGAATCCAGCATGTTATCTTCGTTGAGGTTGAGCACGTTGCTGTCTGAGTTGGGCTTGAGGTTATCGCACAGCTGACCTTCTTGATGTCTGTTGTGTTCTCGACGGAGTTTGAGACTGTTTCACAGCTGGTCTTCTTGACGTCTGCTGTGTTCTCGACGGAGCTTGAGAATGTTTCACAGCTGGTCTTCCCGACGCCTGCTGTGTCCTCAACTGTTGATGCTGAGCTGCTGGGATTGGAGGTTCGTTTGCACGTACAAACATAACCTTTGTTCCACTTGTGGAGGCAATGTTTGAGGCATTCTTTGATTCGTTGTATCCCAGTCCCGCTTTGAGTGTTGCTGGACGCTGAGCACTAATGATCTCATCCATTGTTGACGTGGCTTTGATGAGAGCTACTATCTTCTTAGATAGTACCTCTTCGGTGCTTTTCAGCTCAATGATCTCAGCTGAGTTCCTTTCCGATTCAGCTGTGACCTTTTCCACATCTTCTATCAGTTGTTTCTTCTCATAGAAGAATTCCTTCATCAGCTGATCTTGTTTCACTATTTTGTCTTTTAGTGAAACGACTTCCTGTTGCAGCTGAGTTGTATCAGCTGCGTCTGATACTTTTGTCTTTTCCAGTTCCGCCTTCAGCTCGGCATTCTCACACATAATGACGTCAAGGATCTCTTGAAACTCCTTGGAATCATTCATTACTTTCTCTACTAGACTCCAATCAGGTAGACCGGATTCTGAGTCCTGTGTAGAGTGTTCGTGTGATGGTGATGTTGGGAAAATTATAAGGTTTCGATTTGATATCAAAACCCAACTGATTCTCCAACCGAATAGATGATCGCATCAACCTAAATAGTGTTTTCCAGTCGCCTGTTTGAGCCTTAGATGTTCTAGGTTTACAGGTTAAGGAAGCGGAAGACGACGGCCGACCCACTCGTGTTCATAATGAGTCACTAGCAAAAGACAAGAAGGCGTCAACCTTCACTGAGTGATCCAAACAGAGCTCGATCAAGTCGAAGAGAATTCGAGCCGAGTTCAAAACACAATGGTCCAAATTGTACAGAACAAAGGAACTATCTCTGAAGACTCCACTTCAAGACGGTCCCTACGAATTCAAAAGCCAGCTCTAAAGGCAGAAGATCCCGGAATCAGAGGAAGTCAACCTACCTCGACCAATGAGGGATTGCCAGATCAGCATCCTAGACTTCAGAACCTAGGATGTGACACAAATGAAGACAGGTGCAGATACGCCCAACGACAGATCTTGTATTTAAGAAGAGTAGGTAAGATTCAAACGGCTCCTCCAACGGCTAGTCTTGAATCTCTACCTATATAAACCCGTCTTCAACCTCAGGATCAGATACGAAAAACTCTCTACAAGCTTTCATTATCTGAAATCATCATTCTTTCAAAAGCTCTCAAGCAGTTCTACATAGATCAAAGAATACTTTATCTTAAAGTGTTTCTAGTTAAGAAACTGCTTAGCTTTTCGTCTGTTCCCTAGGCCAAACTCATTGTATATCTTAAGCCTAGATTTCGAACGAGTTCATCCTACTCTGAAGTTCTTAATTGTAAGAACTCGTTCATAGTTGGAACCCCTTACCCAAACCCAAACCCAAAAAGGTTAGGTAAAGGTACGCTTGCTCGAAGCGCGTAATTCGAGTGGTTAGGTTCTTCAGTACCCGTAAACTGAAGGTGTATAGGCTTGACAGTGCCCGCAAACTGTTGGAACACATCTCGGGTTAGAGTTGTGAAGTTGCTTGGTACTTGGAAACCAAGTGTTAGTGGATTACCAGTGAACCTGGTCGTGGACGTAGGAGGTGTTACTCCGAACCACGTAAAAAACTCGCGTGCTTCTTACTCTCTCTCTTTACTTTTGCTTTATATTCAGCTGTGTACTAACTCCTTCATATCATTGCATATTTGTTCAAAACTGCACACACAGCTGCTCTCCAAAGACAGCTGTGTCTCTCTAAAAGTTGCACAACCTGACTAAGTTGAAAACGTTAAGTTAATCTTTTCAAACTGAGTTTTTCTAAGTAACTGAGCTAAGTTTTCAAACCACCACTTTCCGCACCGCCAGCTGAGTTATTTACCCAAATTGACCCTCCCACTGGATCAATAACCGAGCTCACCAACTCGTGTTTTATCTTGAAAAAGTTTCGAAAAATCTACTTGGTGTATTCACCCCCCCTCTACACCAAGTACCCAAATTTCGGGGACCATCAATTGGTATCGTAGCAAAGGTTCAAAAGACCACCGTTTTTGTATCAAGAGATCTCTCTGACACTCGTGTCGTTGGTCAATCGAATGCATCCGTTTTTCGAAAAACTCATCTTATTACATACCGCACATGTCTATGGATTCTTATCTTAACAGAATCTCCCCACCTTCTCGGTAGACGACTATGCAATCTGGAAATTCGCATTGAAAAGCTTCCTTTGTGCACATCACGACATGATGTGGGACGTCATCACGTACGGACCCATCCTTATTTATAAACAAGGAAATGAACTCGTACCGCTCATGATGGAGGACAACCGTAATACCGGCCAATTCTCAAGCCAAAGAAGGATTACTCGTCGAAGAACGAAAGCAAGCTGGTCCGGACGGCTTCACAAGAAACACCATCTCATCAACAGCCTCAAACGCCTACCCGAGTAAGATCATCAAGTGCGAGACGCCCAAAGAGATGTGGGAAATACTTGCCAAGCTATGTTAAGGATCCGAAGAAATCAAAGAAAACAAATTCACAATAGCTTGCCAAAAATTCGACAACTTCAAGCGGCTAGCCAACGAGTCCATCGAAGCGATGGAGCTAAGGTTCTCAAACATAGTCATTGAGATAGAGACAATCGAATCGGGAAGTATACCCAAATGAAAAGAATCTAAAGGTTCTTTCAAATTTTTCACCGAATGGAACACTTACAAGGTAGTTCACCAAAGTCGAAGTGACTTGGGTGATCTATCTACGTAAAGGTTGTTCTCACTCTTAAAAGCCAACGAATACAACTTGAAGATCACTCAAGAAGAATCTTCAAGGCATTTAATGACGGAGAACTCACCCTACCTCCAAAAGAAATAGCCTTCGAGCCAACTCGAAAAGTCACTCATGTCAAGTCACCGAGTCCTCCAAGATGAAGAAGGACAAAAAGGATATGAGTAAAGAGGAGATACTCGAAGAAATTGCCATGATGGTGAAAAATTATAACATACTCAACACCAGCAAGGGCAAATACAAGAAGTTCTTTAGGACTTACAGAGATAAGTACGCAAAGAAATCGATGAGAAGTCAACGACCAACGAACAGGTGAAGGTTGCTTCAACTGCAAGGAACCAGGACACTACCGACAAGATTGTCCAAAGCTGTCCAAGAAAGACAGAGACCAATTAAAAGCTAAGGCAGACAAAAGGAGAGCTTATATCGCTGATGAAGAATCAGAGTGCAAGAAAATGGATGACATGCCATTTTCAGACTCGGAAGAAGAAGCCCTGATGGCCCATGATGAACCTGATTGGGATACATGCTTCATGGGACAAACAGACGGCATCGATGAAGATGAGGTAACGTCTCGAACTCTAAATCTATCTAACATCTCACCATCACACGAACACTCTACACAGACTCGAACTGACTACCCGATTGGAGTCTAGTAGAGAAAGTAATGAACGATTCCAAGGAGCTTCAAGAGATCCTTGACGTCATTATGTGTGAGAATGCCGAGCCGGGCTACGGAACCGGAAAAGACAAAAGTATCGACACACTCGATACAACTCGGCTCCAACAGAAATCGTTTCACTAAAAGACAAAATAGTGAAACAAGATCACTCGATGAAGAAATTCAACACTGAGAAGAAACAACTGATAGAAGATGTGGAAAAGGTCACAGCTGAATCGGAAAGGAAGTCAGCTGAGATCATTGAGCTGAAAAGCACCGAAGAGGTACTATCTAAAAAGATAGTAGCTCTCATCAAAGCCACGTCAACAATGGACGAGATCATTAGTGCTCAGTGTCCAGCAGCACTCAAAGCGGGACTGGGTACAACGAATCAAAGGATGCCTCAAACATTGCCTCCACAAGTGGAACAAAGGTTATGTTTGTACGTGCAATTGAACCTTCAATCCCAAAGAAATTTCTCAAAGATCAACAACGAGCTGAGGACACAACAGACGTCAAGAAGAACGGTGAAACAAGCCTCAAACTCCGTCGAGAACACAACGGACATCAAGAAGGTCACCGTGCGACAACCTCAAGCCCAACTCGGACAAAGAACGTGCTCAACCTCAACGAAGACCACAGCCGGATTTTACGTATACTACCACAAGACCAAGACGTTGATCGATATCAACCAAGATATCGTAGATACCCACCGGATACCACTCATACGAGTATCACCGGATAATCATTTCCACCACAACATCACATGAGACAACAGAGACAAAGGAACGTCTCGCCTAGGCACACAAATTTGAAACCAAAAGAAATCCAGCCAACAAAACAAGAAGACACGGAGATCAAGACCCCGCCAACAACAACAGAAGAACACAAAGAATGTGTATATCGACTCAGTTGGGAGAATTATCAGATCAAATGACCCAATTCGAGTCATCAAGCAGATCTGGGTCGTCAAAGGATCTCTGTCTAACCCACAAGGACCCAATTAAAACCGGGTACCCGAATTTTAACTTTTTGTTTAGGTTGCAAGGAATCGACGCATCTCCGAGGAGTCGATGAGAACGCTTTGGTACTTGGACAAGGATGTTCCAAGCACATGACGCACCTAAAGCATCTACTCCGTGAGTATATTGAGCGTACAGGTCCACAAGTAACATTTGGTGACAACTCCAAAGGCCTAACCAAAGGTTATGGTACATTTAAAACTAGAAATGCTATAATCCCAAATGTTTCTTATGTACAAGGATTGCAACATAACTTGCTTTCCATTAGCCAATTCTGCGACAACGGTTTTTCTGTCAAGTTTGATGCACAGGATGCACATGAAGCACAGTGGAAACCAAGCGAGATACTCCTAAGAGGGAAAAGAGAAGGAAATATGTACTTCGCCGATCGGAACAAAGCCTCCGAGACGTGTCTTGTATCAAAAGCGAGAATGAAGTCACCGTGGTACGTACGGCCGAATCATCTCAACTTCAAGACAATTAACAAACCGGCTAGGAACCAGCCTCGCTAATGGAATTCCGTATCAAGTATATGACAAAAGTCATATGTGCGGCGCGTGTCAACAATGAAAGCAAACAAGAATTTCATTCTCTCTCAAGCGCCTCCAATCGATCGAGTTCTTCAACTTCTTCACATGGATCTTTTTGGTCCAGTTACTCCAGCAAGCTTCAATGGCAGAAAATATACTCTGGTCGTTGTGGATGATTTCTCAAGATTTACATGGGTATCATTCTTATACCAGAAGAGCGAAACCAGAACTAAGCTGCCTATCCTGCTGGAAAGACTATCAACACAGAAGGAGTGCAAAATAATGGCAATAAGATCAGATCGTGGAACGGAGTTTCTAAATGAAACTATTTATGATTTTTGCGAGAAGAACGGAGTTCAACACCAAACATCTGCAGCTCGCACACCTCAGCAGAATGGTGTAGCAGAAAGTAGAAACAGAACCCTCAAGGAAGCAGCTATCTCAATGCTAGCTAGCTCTGCCATTCCAAAGAAGTTCTGGGCTGAAGCAAACAACACAGCTTGCTTCACTCAGAATCGCTCCCTACTCACATCAAGGCAAGGAAAGACACCGTATGAGCTATGGAACAACAGAATACCATACATTGGATATTTCAAGGTATTCGGATCCAAATGTCACATCCTCAATAATGGGAAGACACAGCTCAAGACGTTCGACGAAAAGACAGACCGAGGAGTATTTCTTGGTTACTCCGCTGTGAGTAAAGCATACAGAGTCTTCAACAGAAGAACTCAAATAGTCGAAGTAACTCCATATGTTACCTTTGACGAATCCTCATTCGAATATAGAGATTCTATCAAACGAAGAAGCGAAGGAGAATCTTCAAGATTGATTCAGACAAGGGCTCAAGAGAATAGAATCAGGAATCTGGCCGAACCATTAATTTGGGACAATGAGCCAGAGGAGGAAATTCAAATCAACCAAGAAGCTCCACCACTGAAATCGAGAAGAAGCTTCAACGCCAAATTAAGGGGAACATCATCGACTGAATCCAAACACAGCTGAGTCCCCAGCTCCGTCTCCAGCTGAGCCTCTACAGAAGTCTCCTCAAAATCTAAATCAAAGAGAGCCAAACTCTCAAGATTTAACTCCTGAGCAACTACAAGTCAGACAAAATTTAGCCACGTCAAGCATCAATCAATTGGAAGAAGAAATTCGTAAGAGGAGAAGATGGATTGAAGATCATCCATCATCAGCAATCATTGGAGAACCATCTGACCAAGTCAAAACCAGAAGCTCAGCTGCTCAATCTTCATCGGATCATCAAGAAGCAGCTGACACAGCTCAACTCTCAGTAGAGCTAGAACTGACCGTCTATGATGAAGACACAGCTCTAATGGCGTGTTACGTAGCTCAAGTGCCAGAGCCTCAATCAATTCTCGAAGCTTTGAAGAGCGTGCCTTGGACAAATGCCATGCAAGAAGAGCTGAACGAATTCCTCAGAAATTGTGTCTGGGAATTAGTCGACAGACCTCAAGAAGTCAAAGTCATAGGACTCAAATGGATATTCAAGAACAAGATGGATACCCTGGGAGTCGTCATCAGAAACAAAGCTCGACTCGTTGCCAAGGGCTACACTCAGCAGGAAGGAATTGACTTCGAAGAATCTTTTGCTCCAGTAGCACGATTGGAAGCAATCAGACTATTTCTCGCCTTTGCAGCACATCACAAATTCAAGGTCTATCAAAAGGATGTGAAGTGTGCATTCTTAAATGGAGAAATCAAAGAAGATGTCTACGTTGAACAACCTCCAGGATTCGAAGTAGAAGGAAATAAAGTCTACAAGCTAAAGAAGGCTCTTTATGGATTGAAGCAAGCACCTCGAGCTTGGTATGACACTCTGTCAAATTTTCTCATATCCAAAGGATTCAAGAAGGGCTCGAGATTTAACTCTCTTCACCATCAAGTCAGGAGAAGATATCATGGTTGTTCAAATCTACGTAGACGACATCATCTTTGGATCAAGATCAAGCTTCTTATGCCAAAGATTTGGAGAGATAATGTCCGAGAAGTTCCAAATGTCCATGATGGGAGAAATGAGTTTCTTCCTAGGACTTCAAGTCAAGCAATCTTCAGAAGGGATCTTCATAAATCAATCCAAATACGTGAAAGATTTGATCGTCAAGTATGGAGTTTAATCCAGCAGAACTGTAAAGATTCCAATGAACACCAACTGGAAGATTGAACCAGGAACTGAAGGGAAGTCAGTTGATTCCAAAGAATACAGAGGGATAATAGGATCCCCGCCGTATCTAACAAAGAAGTCGTCCGTACATCTCTTTCGCAATGAGTATGTGCCGCATTTCAAGTTGATCCAAAGGAAGCACACATGCAAGCAGCCAAGAACATTCTCAAATATCTCAAAGGAACTCGAATGTTGGCCGTGGTACCCACCGAAGACAATCTACAAATTGACGGATACTCGTGTTCGTACTTCGCTGGAGATCGATTGGACAGAAAATCAACTTCAGGAACTTGTCAATTCTTAGGAAGTAAGTTGATTTCATGGTTTTCAAAGAAACAAACGTGCGTCGCAACTTCCACGACGTGCAGAATACATGGCCGCCGGAAGCCGCCGTCGCAAATTCTCTGGTCGAAACATCACTCGGATGACTATGAAGTAAAAACTGGACAGGTTCCAATTTTCTGTGATAGCTCAAGTGCAATTGCCATTTCAGAGAATCCAGTACTTCACACAAGATGCAAGCATGTAAACGTACGACATCATTTCATCAGAGATCACGTAGAAAAGAAGGACGTGATTGTTGAGAAAATTCACACGTACATACAAATGGGCTGATATTCTCACAAAACCGCTGATAGAAGCAAGATTCAAATTGCTGTGCGGATTACTTGGACTTCTCAACCCAGACGATGCTTCACCCAGCTGAACGGAAGCAGACCCAGCTGAACGGAAGCAGACCCAGCTGAACGGAAGAAGACCCAGCTGAACGGAAGCAGACCCAGCTGAACGGAATCCAGTTCGACCCATTGAACGGAAGCACCCAAATTGAATGGAAGAGACCACTGAATGCAAGCAACAATCGAAATTCAATCAATGTCACTGATATCAGCTGAGAAAGAATTCAGCTAAACCAGATGCTGAAAGGAAAGGATTATTCAGCTGAGGGGGAACCAGCTGGAACCACGATGACCCAGCACACCCACTCAACCGAGGTATCAGCTGACTACAATGATTAGCTGAGAGGTTTGCAACAACATTAATTACTCCTACTCAATCTGTTTTCTGTCAACTCACAACTTGTCATTTCTAATCAATCTTAATTAAAAGTCTGCAAAGAATTGAATAATGGGAGTTTCGAGGCAAAAGTCAAAACGCCTCAACCGTTCTCTCTCGTGCATTAACTCACATCTTCTAATCAAGAAATTGACATGACACGAGAATCACTCCCAGTCGTAGATCTTCTTATCAATAGACAAATCTTGATCGTCCATTCATCAAGAAAACTCTTTAAATATGCTAGAAGATATACGCATCAACCCTAGAAAGTTTTTTTGCATTCTTTCGTATTTCCATCAATTGGTATTGTTTGTTTCTACTAACAAAAGATGCTGAAGAAGAACATGGAATCCAGAAAGATATCTCCCGAAGCCGATCAAACTTGAAGAATCTGTCAAAGCTTCAAGATAAGAGTTGCTTAACTCTCAGGAACCTCAAAGAAGACGGAAGTCCAGAAGAAGGTGAAGCCCATCGACGTAACTGTGCCAGCATAGAGAGATCGCAAAGCTCAAGAACGTCATCCACCAGGAAGGTGCAGAAAACTTTCTGGAAATGACAAAGGAAAAAGACCTCCTCAGCCCCACGGTTTCTCTCAACATAAAAGAGAGAACGGGACACACAACTCCCTGGGATGCAAAAATCAACGTCAACAGACCTGGACCAGATGTTGATAAAACCGGAGTATTCAAGAGCAGACACGTCAAAGCTCTTGCTCTGCCATAGGAGGTACAGAAAAAGATGCAGGAGACAAAGCAGCATGCATCTAACTCCGTCCCAGCTGGGAATCGGAGACAACTTGAGGAGACAAAATATACTGAAGCACTGTCTTCAAACCGAAGACTCAAGTCAAAGGTGCTCGCCGCCACACAGAGAAGCCAGCTGACATTATGAGAGAATTCGTAATCACTCTCCGAGGAGCAGAAGGCCCACAAGCGGTCGTTTCTTTCGGTGGAAGAAAAGTTCACATCCCTGCGTGAACATAATCATCACCAACACCGCAACGGAGTATTCCAACTGAACAACCAAGCTTAAACCCCAAGACAGATGGGATACTTCAACCGCCTTCTCCTCAGTTTCCTTCAGCTCCACAGGGACACCATTTTCGAGATCTTTCAATAAAAGATGCTCAAGTCCCTGCACCAAGCTCAAATGAGAAACATCACCCAGCCAACGAACACCTGCAGCTGGATGATGATGATATGAGCCGAATACAAGTCCCTCAAGTGCCGAATCGACTTTCTCATTCAATCTAAGAAGTCCGAAGAAGCAAAATTGCAAGGAATGAAGTTATGCCCGACTCGAAGATGCTATCTCCCGTGCTAACTCATCCCTCCAAGCACTCACCGGACCGCCCCACGAAATCGTGCCAAGGACGCCGTGTCGCAATCACACTCGAGGCTAATGCAACCGAAGAAGAGCCGCCTAATACAACACCGAGCCACTTAGACTCTAAACCTCGCCGCTCGTAGCCGAAAACCACGCTCGCCAAACTAAAACATCGCAACAGCCGATGGTGTATATCTCCCACCCTGTTTTGATCATGCCAAAAAGGGGGAAGTAAGGGAGAAGAGAGACAAGTCAATGAAGAGGCAAACTGTTGAGCTAGAGGAACCAGCTGAATCAGAATCAGCTGAAGAAGAGACGAGTCAAAAGAAAGAAGCAACGGATGCAGAAGAGAAGACCCAGCCAACTGAAGACTGAAGGATTGAAGACTGAAGATTTGAAGATTTTTTCCCTTCTTTCTTTTTCCTGTGTTATAATGTATTTTCTTACATTAATAAAACACAAGTTTTTCTGCGTCATAAGTTGTCTCAGTTAGGTTTTGGCATCATCAAAAAGGGGGAAATTGTTGGGAAAATTATAAGGTTTCGATTTGATACCAAAACCCAACTGATTCTCCAACCGAATAGATGATCACGTCAACCTAAATAGTGTTTTCCAGCTCGCCTGTTTGAGCCTTAGATGTTCTAGGTTTACAGGTTAAGGAAGCGGAAGACAGCAGTCGACCCAGCTGTGTTCACAGCTGGAGTCAGCTAGCAAAAGACAGCAGGCGTCAACCTTCAGCTGAGTGATCCAAACAGAGCTCGATCAAGCCGAAGAGAATTCGAGCCGAGTTCAAAACACACTGGTCCAAACTCGCAGAACAAAGGAACTATCTCTGAAGACTCCACTTCAAGACGGTCCGGCTCCGAATTCAAAAGCCGGCTCTAAAGGCGAGAAGATCCCGGAATCGAGAGGAAGTCAACCTACCTCGACCAATGAGGGATTGCTGACGCATCCTAGACTTCATAACCTAGGATGTGACACAAATGAAGACAGGTGCAGATACGCCCAACGGCAGATCTTGTATTTAAGAAGAGTAGGTAAGATTCAAACGGCTCCTCCAACGGCTAGTCTTGAATCTCTACCTATATAAACCCGTCTTCAACCTCAGGATCAGATACGAAAAACTCTCTACAAGCTTTCATTATCTAAAATCGTCATTCTTTCAAAAGCTCTCAAGCAGTTCTACATAGATCAAAGAACACTTTATCTTAAAGTGTTTCTAATTAAGAAACTGCTTAGTTTTTCGTCTGTTCCCTAGGCCAAACTCATTGTATATCTTAAGCCTAGATTTCGAACGAGTTCATCCTACTCTGAAGTTCTTAATTGTAAGAACTCGTTCATAGTTGGAACCCCTTACCCAAACCCAAACCCAGAAAGGTTAGGTAAAGGTACGCTTGCTCGAAGCGCGTAATTCGAGTGGTTAGGTTCTTCAGTACCCGTAAACTGAAGGTGTATAGGCTTGACAGTGCCCGCAAACTGTTGGAACACATCTCGGGTTAGAGTTGTGAAGTTGCTTGGTACTTGGAAACCAAGTGGTAGTGGATTACCAGTGAACCTGGTCGTGGACGTAGGAGGTGTTACTCCGAACCACGTAAAAAACTCGCATGCTTCTTACTCTCTCTCTTTACTTTTGCTTTATATTCAGCTGTGTACTAACTCCTTCATATCATTGCATATTTGTTCAAAACTGCACACACAGCTGCTCTCCAAAGACAGCTGTGTCTCTCTAAAAGTTGCACAACCTGACTAAGTTGAAAACGTTAAGTTAATCTTTTCAAACTGAGTTTTTCTAAGTAACTGAGCTAAGTTTTCAAACCACCACTTTCCGCACCGCCAGCTGAGTTATTTACCCAGCTGACCCTCCCCAGCTGGATCAATAACTGAGCTCACCAACTCTGTGTTTTATCTTGAAAAAGTTTCGAAAAATCTACTTGGTGTATTCACCCCCCCCCTCTACACCAAGTACCCAGCTCAGGGACCATCAGGTGAGATGTTAGACTGATTTAGAGTTCGAGACATGACCTCATCTTCATCGATGCCGTCTGTTTGTCCCATGAAGCATGTATCCCAATCAGGTTCATCATGGGCCATCAGGGCTTCTTCTTCCGAGTCTAAAAATGGCATGTCATCTATTTTATTGCACTCTGATTCTTCATCAGCGATATAAGCTCTCCTTCTGTCAGCTGCCTTAGCTTTTAATTGGTCTTTGTCTTTCTTGGATAGCTTTGGACAATCTTGTCGGTAGTGTCCTGGTTCCTTGCAGTTGAAGCAACCTTCCTCTGTTCGTTTGTCAGCTGACTTCTCATCAGCTGCTGCGTACTTATCTCTGTAAGTCCTTGCGAACTTCTTGTATTTGCCCTTGCTGGTGTTGAGTCTGTTATAATTTTTCACCATCATGGCAATTTCTTCGAGTAGCTCTTCTTTGCTCATTTTCTTTTTGTCCTTCTTCATCTTGGAGGACTCAGCTGACTTGACATGAGCTGACTTTTCAGAGTTGGCTCTGAAAGCAATTTCTTTTGGAGCTGGGGTGAGTTCTCCGTCATTCTGTCTGCTTGAAGATTCTTCTTGAGTGATCTTCAAGTTGTATTCGTTGGCTTTTAAGAGTGAGAACAACCTTTCTGTAGATAGATCACCCAAGTCACTTCGACTTTGGTGAACTACCTTCTAAGTGTTCCATTCAGCTGAAAGGGCTGAAAGAACCTTTAGATTCTTTTCCCGCTGGGTATACTTCCCTGTTCTGATTGTCTCTATCTCGATGACTATGTTTGAGAACCTTAGCTCCATCGCTTCGATGGACTCGTTGGCTAGCTGCTTGAAGTTGTCGAATTTTTGGCAAGCTATTGTGAATTTGTTTTCTTTGATTTCTTCAGATCCTTCACATAGCTTGGCAAGTATTTCCCACATCTATTTGGCTGTCTCGCACTTGATGATCTTACTCAGGTAGGCGTTTGAGACTGTTGATGAGATGGTGTTTCTTGCGAAGCTGTCCAGTCCAGCTTGCTTTCGTTCTTCTGACGAGTAATCCTTCTTTAGCTTGAGAATTGGCCGGTATTCTGGTTGTCCTCCATCGTGGGCAGGTACGAGTTCATTTCCTTGTTTATAAATAAGAATGGGTCCGTCTGTGATGACGTCCCACATCATGTCGTGATGTGCACAAAGGAAGCTTTTCAATCTGAATTTCCAGATTGCATAGTCGTCTACCGAGAAGGTGGAGAGATTCCTGTTAAGATAAGAATCCATAGACATGTGCAGTATGTAATAATATGAGTTTTTCTGAAAAAAAACGGATCTGTTCAGTTGACCACTGACACAGAGTGTCAAGAGAGATCTCTTGATACAGAAACGGTGGTCTTTTGAACCACTGCTCTGATACCAATTGATGGTCCCTGAGCTGGGTATTTAGTGTAGAGGGGGGGTGAATACACCAAATAGATTTTTCGAAACTTTTTCAAGTTAAATCACAGAGTTGGTGAGCTCAGTTATCGATCCAGCTGGGGAGGGTCAGCTGGGTAAATAACTCAGCTGGCGGTGCGGAATGTGGTGGTTTGAAAACTTAGCTCGGTTACTTAGAAAAACTCAGTTTGAAAATATTAACTTAACGTTTTCAGCTTAGTCAGGTTGTGCAACTTTTAGAGTGACACAGCTGTCTTTGGAGAGCAGCTGTGTGTGCAGTTTTGAACAAATATGCAATGATATGAAGGAGTAAGTACACAGCTGAATATAAAGCGAAAGTAAAGAGAGAGAGTAAGAAACACGCGAGTTTTTACGTGGTTCGGAGTAACACCTCCTACGTCCACGACCAGGTTCACTGGTAATCCACTACCACTTGGTTTCCAAGTACCAAGCAACTTCACAACTCTAACCCGAGCTGTGTTCCAACAGTTTGCGGGCACTGTCAAGCCTACACCTTCAGTTTCCGGGTACTGAAGAACCTATCCACTCGAATTACGCGCTTCGAGTAAGCGTACCTTTACCTAACCTTTCTGGGTTTGGGTTTGGGTATGGGGTTCCAACAATGAACGAGTTCTTTCAATTAAGAACTTTAGAGTATGATGAACTCGTTCGAAATCTAGGCTAAAGATATACAATGAGTTTGGCCTAGGGAACAGACGAAAAACTAAGCAGTTTCTTAACTAGAAACACTTTAAGATAAAGTGTTCTTTGATCTATCTAGAACCGCTTGTGAGCTTTGGAAAGAATGAAGATTTCAGATAATGAAAGCTTGTAGAGAGTTTTTCGTATCTGATCCTGAGGTTGAAGACGGGTTTATATAGGTAGAGATTCAAGACTAGCCGTTGGAGGAGCCGTTTGAATCTTACCTACTCTTTTTAAATGCAAGATCTGCCGTTGAGCGTATCTGTACCTTTCTTCATTTGTGTCACATCCTAGGTTCTGAAGTCTAGGATGCTGATTTGGCAATCCCTCATTGGTCGAGGTAGGTTGACTTCCTCTAATTCCGGGATCTTCTGTCTTTAAAGCTGGCTTTTGAATTCAGAGCTGGACTGTCTTGAAGTGAAGTCTTCAGAGATAGTTCCCTTTGTTCTGTACAGCTGGACCAGCTGTGTTTTGAACTCAGCTCGAATTCTCTTCAGCTTGATCGGGCTCTGCTGGATCGCTCAGCTGAAGGTTGATGCCTGCTGTCTTTTGCTAGCTGACTCCAGCTGTAAACACAGCTGGGTCGACTGCTGTCTTCTGCTTCCTTAATCTGTAAGCCTAGAAAATCTAAAGCTCAAACAGGCGAGCTGGAAAACACTATTTAGGTTGACGCGATCATCTATTCAGTTGGAAAATCAGTTGGGTTTTGGTATCAAATCGAAACCTTATAATTTTCCCAACAGGATCATCTTCTCGACCGTGCCAGAAAAATAGTGATGGCGGCCATGACGACGATCTAAATACCAAGGTGACGGTTTGTTCAACCAAGCTTCGGCGTATTCTTCTCCAGAAGTCGAGTTTGAAGCTAGTTTCTCGTCAACGCCGGTTGCGAACATTGAGGATGAAGTCAATCTTACCTTGGGCTGAGATGTGATCGTTAAAGAAGAAGTAGCAGAAGAAGATGATGCAGACGTTTAAAGTGTAAATTTCGAGAATGCGTTTAATAAAGAAGAAAAACTCTCTAAGGACGACCAGTAGAGAGTCGACCTTTTTAATTGTTGCCAATATCAAGAGCGTGAAAGAAAGAATTAGTATAATTGCGGAAAATATGGGTGATATAAAAATATGATGCATAATTTGACCTTAAATTTTTTGGTAACAGATTAGTAGTTTGTGTCGTCGCTATTATGTTCGTGTGATGCTAGGACATCACAATTGAGAAAAGAATAATTTTGCTGTTATAGATTTCTTATTTTGAAAAGACCTCTAAGAGGTAATTTTCCAGTTTATGAAAGAATGACTAAAGTGGTCATTGAATTAAGTTGATGAGTTCTTGGCATTATATGCTTAAGAAAGATAAGAAGTTATAATGCTTTGTTAAGCATAAAGTAATTTGAAAGATAGCTGTCAATATGAAGCTAGAGCTTGAAGAATGAGGATTTTACGAATATTAGCTAAGTATGAACGAAGTAAGTTGATTTGTCAAAAGTTTATAATTTAAGTTGAGTTATCTGGTGAATTGTTTGATTGAGAAAAAGTTTATAAAGCTAAGATGTTATGCTATTGCTTAATTATTGAGTGAAGTTATGAAAGTTATTATGCTATGATGAGATTTGAGTTATTTGAATGCTAAGTTTTAAGATTTGAATGATTACTATGTGAAGTAACTGCTTTTATGTTAAAGCTTAAGATGTGAAAGTGTTTAAACTTTCAAGTTGAATTCTTGATGTTTTGAATAAAGCAAAGATCGCATAAACTCTTGCGCGTGTTAATTAGAATGCCTTCTAAAAAAAGAATTAGAGTAGAAAAGAAGAGCAGCAAGAATCTATTCCGTTTGAAGAAAATAAAATTCTTCGAAAAAAAATCCTGAGTTAGTTAATTAGAATGTCGCCAAGATGTAGAGGAAGAGATAAAGGAAGAGGAAGAGCTGATGATCAGCAAAGAGAACCTATACCGTCTCCTCAGTCGAAAGGAGAATAGAAGAATTCTTTTTCTTCGTCAAAATTCCCTAACCTTAGACGGAAGAAGAAATACGTCGAAAGCTAGAGTGGGTTAAATCGTTAGAAAGAATTTTTTAGATTTCTTCGTTGTAGCAATTAAGAGCTTCTTACGTGCATGACCTACCAACTCAAATGATCTGTAGATTATTAGTAGGAAGCTCGTCAGAGGACGTATACTCGGAGCAGCTAGAGAATTTAACGTGGGAACAGTTAAAGAATGTTCTTTTCGAGAGTACGTTCCAAGAAGCATCCGCAAACAAAAGAAGAGTGAGTTTGCCAATCTTAAGCAAGGAAAGAAGTCGGTATCCGAGTTAGATCGAGAATTCGGTAATGTCTCTCGTAAGATAAAGTATACATGGATGAGAAGATGTTTAAGCTCTTTCGCGCCGGACTACTTCAAGAGATAAGGGTTGTACGAGTCGATGCATTAACCTTTGGAGAAGCTTTAAATCGAGCTTTGGATATGGAGATGGCCATGCAATCAGAAAAGATAGTCCAAAACCCTAACATTTTTCTCCATTTCAAATTCAAGCTCCAACAACCGCCAACTCACAATCTTGATTTGAAGGTCAAAATCCGAAAATGGGAGAAAAATGGATCAAAAACGTGTTTTGGACGGTAGGAGACACGCCACATGAAGTCGCGCCCAAAGTCGCTCGCCCAAGAAGGAATTTCCTTCTTCGTCGCACAGTTTGTACACCAGCAGTTTGTCCCACGCGCACCAAACCGCTCCAGATTCTGATTTTCATGTGTAGCCGGCGCGGCCGCGCCCTAAGGTTCCTCCCGGCTGCGCATTTTTTTTGTTTCGGTCCGTTCTCCCTTGTCCGAACTTCGAATTGACCTCCATTTTTTTTTCATATTCTCGTATCAAACTCCTCTACGACATTCTAAGATCCTTTCACTCTAATTTGGTTTTCATTTTTTTGAGATTTAATCAAAACTATCAAACAAGTGTGAAATCTTCGCAAAACAACACTTTTTCCAATAAAGCCCAAACTAAGCATAGTTTTCTTTGAATAAATGGCATCAAATGCACCTTATCAACGTGAAAAATCATTGTTGTCAACCCGGTAGGTAAACCTATCTCAGTTACGCATGTTTGCCTCAATCTAGAATTCGAGATTTGTTAACCGAGAATTTTGCCACCATTTGGTGCAAGCAGAGATAGATTGCTTTCCAAAACCCCCTGGAAAAGAATCAATCCTATTCTTTGGAATAGAGAGAAGCAGTAAAAGGTTGTCGATTATTTCGGTCTTTCAAGCAGGAAGGTTGTTGAGAAGAAAAGATATGCAAGCATATCTAGTTACCTCAACAAAGATGAGAACCAAGAGAAGAATATCGATGATGTTGATGTAGTCCGAGAGTTCAAGGAAGTTTTCCTGAAAATGTTACCAGGAGTAACCAAGCAGACAATTGGAGTTCACCATCGACCTTGAACCTGGTTCAACTCCAATATTAAAAGCATCATATATAATGTTTCGAAGGAATTGCAAGAATAGAAGTTTAAACGGTCTCAGGATTGCGAAAAAAGTTCCAAGAACTTAAAAGAAAGCTAACCACTGCTTTAGTTTTAACAGTACCAGAAGCAAGCAAGGACTATACAGTTTTTACGGATGCATCATAGAATGGACTAGGTGATGTCCTGATGCAAAAAGGAAAAGTCATTGTTTATATGTCATGACAGCTCAGGCTTCATGAGATAAATTATCCAACTCATGAATTATAATGAGCAGTAGTCATACACGCTGTGAAGATCTGAAGATATTATCTAGTTGGAACAAAGTATGAGATTTTTACATATCTCAAAAGCCTCAAATACTTTTTCGAGCAAAAAGAGTTTAATATGAGATAAAGAAGATTACTCGAGGTAGTAGAAAACTACATTTGCAAGATTTCTTATCATCCATGAAAAGCAACTGTAGTAGCCGACACCTTAAGTAGAAGAAGCAAACCCGAGTTGAAAATTTCTGCTCACTCAAGAAAAAAGGGTTTATTAAAGAATTATGAAGAATTGAGAATAGAAGTGGTTTTGCCACCACCGTTTATTGAACAGTTAGTTGCAGCTTTTAAAATAACTCCAAATTGAAAATAAGAATTTCAAATACTCAGAGAAAAGATGAGAATCTAAAGAAATTGCGACTTAGGATTCGCAAGGAAAGAGTAGAGGATTTCCACGAAGCTAGAGATTGTTTAGAGAAAGGCTTTGTGTTCCACATGAAGAAGAATTGAGAGCTAAAATCAAGAGAAAAGTTTATGAAACGCCTTACTCCGTTCATCTTGGAAGTGGGATGATATCACCATGGACTTGTAATCAGGTTACCTAAGTCCAAAAGAGAGGGGATACATCTAGTCGGATGTTCAGAAAAGTTGCGTTTGCACGGTGTGCCTAAGTAGATCATTAGATCAAGATTCTAAGTTTACCTTTCGTTTTGGAGAAGCCTGCAAAGTATTAGGGCCGATGTTGTTGAAGGATGATCGAGATTGTTCGTCAAACCAAGCAAAAGTTTAAAATGGTGCAAGATAGTCAAAAGTCTAATACTGATACTCGGATAACAGAAATAGAGTTCGAAGTCAGAAATAAAGTTTTTCTGAAAGTTTTGCCTTTTAGAAGAATCCATAGATTCGAAGTATAAAGGAAAGTTTAAATCTCTTTTGTATGATCGAAAGAAATCCTGAAAAGGATAGGTCAAGTTGCGTTCAAGTTGGCTTTACTGCCAAGCTTTAGAATTCGCACAGCATGATTCATGTTTTCAGTTGTGCCAATACGTGTTCGATCCCAAGCACATTAATTAGTCAAGGAAAAGTGGCCCTAGAACCATACCTCAGTTTTGAAGTAAATCTAGAAGCGATTTTGGATAAAAAGGTCTAGCAGCTAAAAAGTAAATTGATCGTGTGAGTAAAGATCAAATGGAGCCGATGGCTCCGAAGAAGAAACGTGAAAATTGGAAGATCAGTTGAAAGAAAGGTATCCCGAGCTTTTCCGTTGAGATAAGCAAATTTCGGGACGAAATTTATTTTTAGGGGGAGAGAATGTAATACCCCGGGTTTTATTATCTCGTCTTAAAAAAAATTCTTAATTATTAAAGTTTTGCATTTCTTAAATTCCTAATTTTCAATTATAAGATTTATGGCGCGATCCGTTTCTGAAAATTTATTGCAGAAATCGAGTAACCGGATACAGGACTAGGGTTTCGGCGCCCGATTAATTTTTCGTTCGAGACATCGGAATTGAGCAGCGTCTGCATTTCCATTCACTTATTTCTCGATACGAATCTTTTCTGAAAATTCAGTTTTTATTATTTTTCGGAGAAAATAATCGACGAGTCGAGTCTCGACTTTTTCTCGTTTTCCGAAAAAGAAACCGACCTTCCCGACTAATTAAAATAGTTCGGATTTAATAGTCTCGACCATTCTTGTCTAAAGTGTTGTTCTCGTTACTCGTCGTAATTTTCCGGTATTAACCTAATTATTTATTTATTATTTGGGCACTACTCTTTCCCACTTTCATATAAATTAATATCACTCTCTCTCTCTCTCTCTCTCTCTCTCATTTCCCCCACTGCCGTGTGTCTCTGTCTCTCAATCTCTCTCAATTTCTCCATTTTTGCTTCAAGTTCTTCAAGCTTTCAAGTCTTGATTTCTCTTTCGTCTATCGTTCGATTTTCGATCCGAGTCCATAATCGTTAAGGTAAGAGCTTCTCCTTCATTCCCAACCAAACAAAATTTCAATTCTTCCATCTTGAAATTTTCGAAAATTTTGAAGGATGGTTGGATTGATATTTGAGCTTTTAATTAATGTTTAAATGTTGATTGGGAGTGTTTTTAATAAAGGAAATAAGGTTGGATCCAAGTTTTGCACATTTTTGTGCTATGACCGAAAATTCTAGGGAAATTATGTTTTTGATTTTGGCTTTGATTCTTGATAAATTGTTGGTGGATTATGCTTCTATGTGATGATATAAGCATGTGATAATTATTTTGGATTTTTCTAAAAATATTTTAATTATTGAATGACATGAAGAATGTGATGTAGATTGAAGTATGGTGATAATATGAGGAATGTGATTATGGATATGAGCATTAGGAAGCATGTAGTTGAACATATATTTAATTTAGATTTTTCTAAAAATAAAATAAAAACCATTGGAGACGAACATTTGATAAAAATCGAATGAATAAAAATAGTTTGGAAGTTGTGTTTGCATAATTGGTCATTAGTAATCATGTTGATCATTGAGTAAATTAATGAGAATTTTCTAAGAATATTTTATTTTTCGTTGGAGACGAAAAATCGAGTATATATTAAAAGTTATTTATGATATGATCATACAGATTGCGTATTAGTTAATCTAGTAGCTTAATGACCTAATGTATTTGTTTGAGAATTAACGGACCAACTTTGTTTAAAAGTATATTAAAGATCGAAATCGTTAAGAAATAGATTAAGTGTTTGATTTAGTAAGTTAAGCATGTTAATATGTTTATATTAATGTTATAAGATAATGGAAATTGAAAGAAAATGAAAAGGAATTATAGAACTTGGTTTGATAATAAAACTAAGTAGACGTATTTTTGGATAAACGAAGAATCAAGCCGTAAAACGAATAATTAGATAAAATGATATACATATAAATAATAAGCATGTTTATATATGGTATTTGTGATTTTATTAGGATTAATAAAAATGTTTTGGAAAATTGACTACGCTCGTCGTTACTCGATAAAAATTGTATACGTGTTTTGTTTAGAACTTTGATTGTGTATTTGAGTATGTTGTTAGTTGATAATCAAATGACTAGTTGGTGATTATGTCATTAGAGGATGTGTTAAGAAGTTAATTGTGTAATTAGGTATATTGTGTTTCATTTGTAAATTATGCTAAGTATGAAAATGTCGAATTTGGAAGTCGAGAAGCATGTTGATATGTATGATGGGAAATTAGGGTTTCCATGGCTAGGATTTAAGTGAAATTAGAGTTTTTACGGCATTTTCCGAGCCTTGGGAAACGTGCACCGAGAATTAGGGTTTCTCGGATTTTCGGCAGTTCTGAAACCTTTTACTCCGGAGGCCATAACTTCCTACTCGTTTAATAAAATTCAGATCCGTAAATTGGGTTGGAAACTAGACATTTGTGGCTTTCTAATGGTACCCTGCCCATCCCCTGTTTCCAAATATTCTGTTCTGAAATCCAGTTTAAAGCTGCTGCAGTTGTACATATTTTTCTAAAAGCTTGTTTCTTTCAAGTTTAATCAATTTATTTTGATTTCTTAGAACCTTCTAAGTCAATTTTGATCATTGACTTTCGATGTAATCTTTCTAAGTTTTGAGTAAGAGTCGAGTTGGAAACTAACTTGAAATGCCTAAAGAACCGTTTTTTTATTAATAATCAAGTTATCAAGTCCGTTATCATATTGTTTCTCTCTTGATCTTTTTCTAAGATTTGCTTATTTACGATAAAAGGAGGACATCGTACGTAGAAGAGAGGACGGAAGACTGAAGATTGGTATTTCGTTCTGTAAACTGTTAAGGTGGGCTTTTCTATTATACAAATAAAATGTGGCTATTCAGTTTACTGAATAACTCGAGCTTTGCTCTGATTTTCGTATTTCTTTAAAAAGCATGTTTTAAAGTGATTATCTTGGCATAAAAGAATTTGTTTTGTGAGTTCTATTATGCCTATCTGAGTTGGTTCGCCAACTAGTAATCGATCGGATTCTGAGTTAGCCAAAAGGGTGCTTTCCAGAATTAGTGTACACGGTAGCCATGAGTATGGACCCTGTTGAGGGGCGACCAGCCATGGTGAGTTGCGTTCGCAGAAGAAGGCCTTCTTCCCCGGCGTTGTTTCAGATATGGTTTTGATGAATGAGTAATGAACTCAAGTACGAAAATGTTTTAGTAAGCACGGGTCTTATTTGAAAAACCCCCGTGTGTTACTGTGGAGATGCATGATTAATCTATAAAACCTATTATATATTTTGGCATGTGTCCACTGAGTACTTTGTACTCAGCCCTGCATATTATTCTAAAATGTGCAGGTTAGCTCGGATGGAGATGGGAGTGTGCTTGGACGGACTTTTGTTGGTTAAGTCTTCTTGAAAGTTGTTTAAACAAGAGTTGAGTTATATGTCTTCATACATATAATTCTCTATGTTTCCGCTGCAACATTTTGAATTATGAAGTATGTTCCCGACTTTGAAGTTTGTAAATTCTAAAATCTTTGAAGTTGGTTGTTAAGGTTTCAGTTGCAAACTTGTCTTAACTTGAAATCAGTTGTCAATTCTTTGTTGAGATCTTTTAAATCATACGACCCTTTTATCATGCTTTCTTGATCTAATGAACTTCTTGTTGATATCGATTCCTTGGCATCGTTGGTCGTATGGATATATCTATTGATATCTGGTTGAACATAATTCCTTGTTAATATTCCAGTTTTGGTTGGAAGTTGTGGAGCATGAGTTGTCTTTGTTATTCTTAATCAATAGTCGGGTCGCTATTTAATCTTTTGTTAATCATAAATTGTGTATGTCGTGGGACCCACCGGCTCGGTTATCTTTATTCTGAGTCGGGCTACGACAGAACTGTCGGTTTCGGTTCGATTTGGTTTCTTGGTTTTGGTTGTTCCAAATTGGAACTGCGTGCCAATTGTATATACATGTTTTTTTTTCATTTTTTGCTACTTTTTCTTGTTTAATTGTAATTTTATGCATTCTAATGTAATATCTAGGTCAAATAATTATGAATTGTAATATAAATATAGATAAAAACGTAAAAAATAAAAGAATTAGGAGGAACCGACGGTTCGTTGGGAAACCGAACTGAAATCAGAGTTCTCGGTTCCGCAGCTTTGGAACCGAAACCGAAACGTTGTCGATGCGATTCTCAATTCGAACCAGAACCAACGGTTCGGTTTCGGTTCGGACCAACCTTATAGGGGCAATATCTTAAAAATCGGATCGGACATTGAACCGGTCTTTTTACAGGGTCATTGTATCACTGGTTCGATCGGTTGAACCGTTTTCAAAAATTTGGATGACCCGTGTATATTTTGTTAGGATATAAACACACAATCACGAAATCAAAAGACACAAGAATTGTTTATCCAGTTCGATACGATGTGTATCTACGTCTGGGGGCAATGCCAAGCCAGAGATTTCACTATATTTTCGGATACCATTTACAATGAGAGAACAACTATATGTATAGCAAACAATTGAGCCATAATCCTAGTAAAACTAGGAAACCGCGTTGAGCCCAAAAATACTTGTACGACAGCCTAAAAATTTGGATCACTGGAATCGTGGAATGATTCACTTCCTTTCAGGCTCCATGACACTCCCAAGTAATCATATCTCCTTCTTCTGCTCCCTATATCCGCTTAGCATCGCCTAGCCTTCTCTTCAAGTTCCAAGGCCAATTGAAGCTATGCATAGATTCAATTTCTCTAAGGTCACCACCTTAGTGAACATGTCGACTGGATTAGCACTTCCAAGTATCTTCTCAAGTTGCAAGATCTTCTTCTCTAATAGGTGTCGAATGTAATGATACTTCAACTCCACGTGCTTTGTACTTGAATGAAATGCCGGATTCTTTGCCAAGAATATAACACTTTGACTATCACTATAGAGAGTGATATTCTTGTTCTCCTTCCCAAATTCACCCAAGAAATTCTGCAACCACACCATCTCCTTGCTTGCCTCCGTCACGGCTACATACTCAGCCTCCGTAGTAGACAAAGCAACGACCTTCTGCAACTTAGAAGTCTAAGAAATAGCAATACCGCCATAAGTAAACACATACCCGGTTATACTTCTTCTCCCATCAAGATCATTGGATGCCAAATCTGCATCAACATAACCTGCCAGCTCAACACTCTTGCCATCGAATCATAAGGCCTTCTCCGTGGTACATCTCAAGTATCGAAGAATCCACTTGACTGCTTCCCAATATTTCTTGCCCGGATCACCCATGAACCGGCTCACTACTCCTACTGCATGCGCAATATTCGGCTTCGTACACACCATGTCATACATTATGCTGTCCATTGCTGAAGCATAGGGAACTTTCTTCATTTCGGCACGTTCTTCCTTTGTACTCGGCGACTGCTTCTTCGACAGCTTAAAATGACTGCCCAAAGGCACACTCACCGACTTTGAATCATCCATGTTGAATCTTTCCAGCACCTTCTGAATGTAAGTGGTCTGCGAAAGAGCCGCATTGTCTCGCTCGATTCTCATGCCAAAATCTGATTGGCCTCTCCAAGATCCTTCATGGATTCGGACAATTGTTTTTTCAACTTATCCATCTCTTTTGCATTAGCTTCTGCAATCAACATATCATCAACATATAGAAATATGATAAGATAGCTTTTGTCGAACCTCTTGTAGTAGAAACAATGGTCAGCGTGTCTCTCATAGCCAATTTCCAACATGAAACTATCAAACTTCTTGTACCACTGCTTCGAAGCTTGCTTCAAGCCATACAAGCTCTTCTTCAACTTGCACACAAGATTTTCTTTTTCCTTCACTACGAATCCCTCGGGATGTGTCATGTACAAGTCCTCCTCCAAATCACCATAAAGGAATGTCGTCTTTACATCCATCTGATGTAACAACAGGTTTTCTGAAACTACCATACTCAACACCAAACAAATAGTGGTCAGTTTCACAACAGGAGTAAACACATTAGTATAATCAATACAATATCGTTGCTCAAACCCTTTGACAACCAGCATAGCCTTATAGCACTTGCTACCATCAGCTTCAACCTTGATTCGATAAGCCCACTTGCAGTGCAATGCCTTCTTGCCTTTTGGAAGCTCCACAAGTTCCCAAGTGCCATTTAGGAGAAGAGATGCTAGCTCATCATCCATAGCAACTCTCCATCTTCGTCTATTACTATTCGTTCCTGCCTCTGCATAGCATTCAGGTTCACCACCGTCAGTAAGTAACAAGTAAAAGTTAGAGGGCGAGTACCTATTTGGTGCACGTCGCTCTCTAGCCGGTCTTGGCAGCAGATTGTTCGGTGGTGGGGTGTTTGGCTCTTCTTCAAGCATCTCTTCAACATTCTGACTCTGTTTGCTCCCACTCAAGTTTGAGATGTCTAACTCGACAACTTGGGGCTCAGAGTTGTCATAGCTCGATGCCTTCACTCTGTCATTGTACAAAACCTGTTCATTGAAAACCACATCTCTACTACGAATAACCTTTCGGTTCTGCTTATCCCAGCCTATAACCGAACTCATCACCTCCATAGCTAATGAATGTACACTTAACAGATTTAGCATCCAACTTCCTTCTATCAACAGAAACCATGAGCATAAGTAACACAACCAAAGATACGCAGAAAAGATAGGTTTACCTCTTTTCCCGTCCATTCTTTCTCAGGTATCCGAAACTCCAACGGAACTGATGGACCTCTGTTGATTAGAAATGCAGCTGTGTTGACTGCATCCGCCCAAAATGTCTTCGGTAACCCACTTTTCAACCTCATGCATCTTGCCCGCTCATTCAATATCCTGTTCATGCGTTCTGCAACGCCATTCTGCTGTGGAGTTCCTTTCACGATCTTTTCCATGTGAATCTCATTCTCAGCACAGTAATTCTTGAACTTTGTAAGTTCATACTCTCCTCTATTATCGGATCGTAGACACTTCACCTTCAGTCACGTTTTAGTTTCTACAAGGGCTTTCCACTTCCTGAAAGCATCAAACGCATCTGATTTATTCTTAAGAAAATAAACCCATACCTTTCGAGTGAAATCGTTGATGAATGTCATATAGAACTCTGAACCACCTAGGGACTTCACAGGCATCGGTTCCCATAGATCACTATGGACAAACTCCAGCTTCTGCGTCTTCAAGGTTCTGCCACCTCTCGAGAAACTCACCCTTTTTTGTTTTCCGAACACGCAATCCTCGCTCAAGCCAACTTCAACAGTTTTCAGGCCGGACAGCTTACCCTTCGAACACATCACTTTCATCCCTTTCTCGCTCATGTGGCCAAGTCGACAGTGCCACAAATCTGCATTGTTTGCTTCACCTGCAGGATCAATGCAATCATCGGAGTTAGTTGTCATGTACAACGTACCCTCCTTCTTTCCTCGAGCTACTACCATAGCTCCTTTGGTTATCTTCCAATTGTTGCAGCCAAACGTCACTGTGTAGCCTTCTACATCAAGCTGCCCAATCAAAAGTAAGTTCCTCTTCAGTCCGGGCATGTGTCTGACTTCATTCAGCTTTAGCATGGATCCATTGGATGTCACTACTCGCACGTCTCCATTTTCCACAATTTTCAAAGGCTCGTCATCAGCAAGATGTACCTTTCCAAAATCACCAGAGACATAACTGTAGTAACTACACACATATATATATTATACACTAGGAAACTATATATTTTTTGTTTACATAAATTGTTTGCTATTTATATATGGGATCGGAATTTGATTATGCTAATAAATATGTATTTTAAATTGCTGATCAAATCTTAAAGTTGATGCTAGCTAACCATTATACTAATCAATGCTTAACTATATCACTACGAAAAGGAGCACATTAATCAATAATCGTGAAAAGAAAATATATTTTTCAAATTGCTTATGGATCTTTTAATTGATGCTTGATATTATACTATAATCAATGATTAACGAAATTGCTGCTAAAAAAACACACATTAACCAATTAAAATCATGAAATAAAATATGTTTTTCGAACATCTTATTAATCTCATAAAAATAGGGAAGTATGACTCCATCCTTCCTGTTTTAGTGTCCATAGTGTACTCTACCCACCTTTAAAGTGTAAAAACATTAAATACTAAGTCATTTAAAAAACTAATGAATTGATGGGGTGATATGGACATACTATGTTATTAATTTTTGGTATTTTGAAAAGTTTCTAAAAAAAACACATTAACCAATTAAAATCATGAAATTAAAATATGTTTTTCGAACTTATTATTAATCTCATAAAATAAGGAAGTGGGAGATTACAAAATATGCGAATTACCATGTATACTACTGGGAGATAATAACAATAACAAATACATAAGAAGAAATATATATGATGTAATCTCGGCCGACCATTACCATATATGTAATCTAGAAAAATAAACGATGGCAGAATAAATCAAAAATCAAAAATATATTTAGAAGAACAAGAAATACTAGTAAATAGAACTAATGAATGTCGGGATTGCCGCATCGGGGGGTCTTCATTAACGCTATCACTATGGTCTTGTTATAGAATTCTCCTGTGGTACGATCTTTGCAGCGTGGGATACTACACATCTCTGTAATTATTCTTCAACTCTAGTCGCAAACGACATGTCTGCACCAACAATCATCTCGTATTTCATTTCAATATGCAGTACGTAGGTAGCATATATATATATGACACGATTGATTTCAGAATATATAAACTATAAACAAGTATAATACAACCTTTAGCTCTCAAATCAATAAATTTGTTAGGAATTGAAGATGGATTCCAAGAAATTTATTAACATAAAAACAAGTATAAAATGATCAATACAAAAAAAAAAAAAAAATCTCTGAACTCGTCATTAACCCCATAAAATCAATTATATATATTCTTAAATTGAAATTTATAACCAATACCTTTAACTTTAAGACTACAACTTTGTTATAACCAATAAGTAAGTTTAATACTACGACTTTCTTATCTTTTATTATTACCATAAATAAATAAATATAAGAAGATGGATTTGATGATAAGGTAGTTAATGAGTGTATAGGTAGTTAATGCCCTGAATGTCGTCTTGATGGAGCTCCCTCTTTATCTCGCCCGGGTAGATTTCATGGTACATCACCGCCGAGCTATTGGTGCTGTGGTCGAGGCCGAGGATGTGGCCGAGCTCGTGCACGGCTACAGTCTCGAAGTCGAGGCCGCCGCCATCTGCCTCGCCGAACGACCACTTCTTCTCTTCATTCAAGTGCATCCTTCCGTCCGTGGGGCGGAAGGCATGCGCCGCCACCGCTCCTCCCGGGCCATGGAAGGGTTTGTCGTCGCAATGCTTGCCGCTATAGAAGCCGATCTTCACATCAGCGGTGATGGGCGGCCCGATCTTCTCGGTAAACCTGAACTGCGAGACGGCCTCCCAGCGCCGAAAGGCGCTCAAGAGAGCCGGCTTGGCGACGTCGGGGAAATCGGTGGTGAAGGCGTAGGTGAGATCGAAAGTGGGCCATTTTGGGTGCCCTTCATACAACACAAATGGAGAAGCAGCACCAGCTCCAGCTCCTCCATTCTTCCAGCTGCACTTGTGTCCGACTGACATGATGATTGATGAGAATATATATATGTTAAAGGAAACCAGTTTTTTGTGTTTTCGCAGATGAAGATTCAAATGGTTTCGAATGTATTATTTATAGATGAATTCAATGCCTCTCCCTCCTTCCCTCCTTCCTTATCCACTACTCAAACATCAACAAATATACAACACGTCACAACTTCTTTAATTTGCCTCATTAATTCATGCTATTGCACATAATTGACAAAAAGTCGTCTTACAAACTCAAGAATAGTAATATATATATATATATATATATATATATATATGTATGTAGTTGACAGTTGATCATATGCAAAAAAAACTTTAACTGCATATATAGCAATACATGTATTTGATAGGTGATCGATCAAGAATATAATACATCACTTCACTAATACCATCATATTAATTCCTTTTCCTACCAACACCAGTATCAAGAAGCTACGTCAAAAAACCCATTTCAAATTTCACATTTTGAAGAGTAATTAACTTTCGTTTATTTATTAGTCGTCTTTCTTCAATTAATCCCTCTTTAAAAATAATGTACATATATGTTTTAATACGGAAAGTTTTGGTATTGATAGTGAATTAATCTACCCAACTTTAAAGTGTGAAAACTAAAAATACTTATTTATTTTAAAACATATAAAAACTACTACTAAATTTATGGGTGATGGGACGCCAAATTAAGATGTCATTAATGAAAATGAATTAAAAATAAAACAAACAAAAAAGTAAATAAAATAAATGAGAATCCAATTAATCTCCAATTTTCGCCACCTCCCATTTCCATCCACAACCATCTCTACAAAACCAGAGAATAAAATAGTATTAATAAAATAGTACAAAAATGTAAACTTTGCGAATGATATTCTGCTTTTGCTATATTTTGTGTTTGCCATGTGTTTTTTCATGCAAGTAAAACATTCTCTTTTGAATTTTTTATTTGCTTTTCATACTAGCAAAACATTCTGATTAAACTGAAAGCTCCCAGTACTTCACCCTCATCATTATCCACGTGATTTTTCTTCTAAAAATATCAATACAAAATAAAATTTGTATTCAATTAATTTAAAACGATTTAAATCACCATAATAACATCTCGATATAAATTTAAACCTGAGCTGGGACGGACCCAATAACTGTAGTAACTACACACACACATCTATAGGGAAACTATATATTTTTTGTTTACATAAATTGTTTGCTATTTATACATGGGATCGGAATTTGATTATGCTAATAAAATATGTATTTTAAATTGCTCACATCTTAAAGTTGATGCTAGCTAACCATTATACTAATCAATGCTTAACTATATCACTACGAAAAGGAGCACATTAACCAATAATTGTGAAAAGAAAATATATTTTTCAAATTGCTTATGGATCTTTTAATTGATGCTTGATATTATACTATAATCAATGATTAACGAAATTGCTGCTACATTAACCAATTAAAATCATGAAATAAAATATGTATCGAACATCTTATTAATCTCATAAAAATAGGGAAGTATGACTCCATCCTTCCTAATTTAGTGTTCATAGTGTACTCTACCCAGCTTTAAAGTGTAAAAACATTAAATACTAACTCATTTAAAAAACTAATAAATTGATGGGGTGGACATACTATGTTATTAATTTTTGGTATTTTGCAAAGTTGCTACAAATTGGGACTTTTCTTTAGGAATTTTAAAACCGTGTCTCCTCCCCCGCCTCCTCTTTCAGACTCAGTGATATTAATAGCAAAAGGTTAGATGAAAGTAATTTTTTCTAGAATAAAAGTCAAAATTATTGACTTAATGGCAATG
Organism: Agastache rugosa; assembly: GCA_031470985.1. Taxonomy (NCBI): domain Eukaryota; kingdom Viridiplantae; phylum Streptophyta; class Magnoliopsida; order Lamiales; family Lamiaceae; genus Agastache; species Agastache rugosa. The sequence continues at coordinate 22,548,811 of CM062603.1, read as the reverse complement.
TTGACAATTTGAGTAGTTAAGAAAGTGGGTGAAATAAATGGGTGTTTAAATTTTTACCTCAAAATTTTATCGACTGAAACATCTATTCTTGAAGAAATACATATATTTCATTGATCAAGAAAAAGTAGTTCGTTCCTCTACTAAAAAAAAATAAAAACAATAAAAAAAAAAAAAAAACTGATCTACCTTGTCTATTTAGTATTTACCATTTTGTAGTTTTCTTTTATTTATATATTTACTTGTTTTTTTTTTTTTCTCTCTCTCTGGTAGATATCCATCATCTCTTTCTCTGGCATTTAATGCTTTGATTTGGAATGATATTTCAATTGACAGATGTCACAATATGAAGATATTGTTCACATAGTTTTGGGCAGGCTTTGATGAAAATTTGGGTGTCGCTCGCAGTGTCACGGAACCTAGGTGGCATTATTCCGAAATTAGGTATTAGCCGAACAATACATTTTTAGACTAAACTTGTGTTTAATCCTTCCAACCAAACACTATATTTAGGATTTGACACACTCGTGGGGTACATTAAATAGTATTGTGAGTAATGAGGCGTTCTGTGGATAGTTGAAAAAGTCCATGCTAGGTCGATCTTCGATAAGTCGATCCACAAAATAAATTATAATATATTGAAAACAATCTAAGAAATATTTCAAACAATTCAAAACTAATAATATTAGAAATTATTGAAAATATCGGGCCATGAAAAAACTAAGCAATTAGTATCGACCATAAATTGAGCTCTCATATTTCTATTTTTTATTTTTTGTATCACAACTTATTTTAAGATTAACTTTAATGTGTAGAATCATTTGGGTACATCACACAAAAAAAATTTCGATTGATTTCGATTTATTATGATTTATAATTTGGGGAATGACCTACTAGCTAGTGGTCGACGTATGATCATGGACTTACCCCTGTAATATAATAACTAAGCAATAAATAGTTATTTCTATTACTATTACTTTATTTTTATTATTTATTTATTATTACTGTTGTTGTTGTTATTATTATTACTTCAAATAATATCATTTATTACTTACAATTACTATTATTATTATTTCTGAAAAGTACTATTACTATTACTATTACTATTATTATTATCATAGTATTTTGTATGTTCTTACACGCTTTTATTGTGTGTGTATATATATATATATATATATATTTCAAATATAAATAATATCTCTATTACTAATACGAAAATAAAGTTGCCCCATTCACGGTGCTCCGTTCAGATTTTCCTTTATTCTGGTAATTTGTCTAATTTTAATTCATATATATTCTAATTTTTATTTTTATTAATTTCATATTCTTGAAATATCACATATTTATCTATTAATCACATCTCATATTTATCTTTCCCCCTATATAATCAAATTCTTCTATTATCCATATTAAAATAATAATAATTTCGGAATGCATTCTTATAAACCCTTATTTTATACATTCTTAATTCATATATAATAATCTATAGAAAATTTGTAAATGAAAATCCCTATGAAGACTAAATAAATATATTTAATCAACATGTCTATATGGAATTCTTTTTATTTTTCATTCATATTTTTCTAAAAATTCGATTAGTGCAATTTCGGAATGCATTCTTATAAACTCTTATTTTATACATTCTTAATTCATATATAATAATCTATAGAAAATTTGTATGAAGACTAAATAAATATATTTAATCAACATGTCTATATGGAATCCTTTTTATTTTTCATACATGTTTTTCTAAAAATTCGATTAGTACTTTCTATAAAATATATACATTGAATCAAATGTGGGATAGGTAGCTAAAAACAAAAACAAAAAAACTTGAAGATGTAAACATTTTTTTTTCCGCATTTTGAATTAATATTAAAAAGAAGGATTTTTATTAATTTTAATTAATATTAACTTTGTTTATATTTTTATCGAGTAATTTAGCATAAACCAGCGAGACGGTTCAAATATACTTAAAAAGAAGGATTTTTACTAATTTTAATTAATATTAACTTTGTTTATATTTTTATCGAGTAATTTAACATAAACCAACGAGACGGTTCAAATAACATATAAAGAATGATTTTTACTAATTTTAATTAATATTATTTTGAAGATGTAACCATTTTTTTTGTATTTTGGCAAGGATTAGAGATATCGATTTAGCATAAATCAACGAGACGATTCAAATATACTTAAAAAGAATAATTTTTACAAATTTTAATTAATATTAATTTTGTTTAGATTTTTATCGAGTAATTTAGCATAAACCAACAAGACGGTTCAAATAATATAGAAAGAAGGATTTTTACTAATTTTAATTCATTTTACTTGGAGTGTTAATGATTGAGTATATCATTCCTAATTATAAATTTTGGATACGTGAAATAAATTAATTTTCTAAGTTTGATTAATAATTAACGCGAACAATATCACAACTTTTAAATTAGATATAAAATTATTTTTAAAATATATACATATAAATTAAAATATAAAATTATTTCCCGTCAAATTCCGACAGGCTACTTACTAGTTAAGTTATAAAAGAAAATATTTTAGTATCAAATAACACATCATTTTAATCAAATACTTAAATTAGAATCCTCCCCCTTCTTTTTTTTTTTTTTTTTTTACTTTTGAGGGTATCCTCTCAATTTCTTTGGTATTTCCAAGATATGTCCAATTATAGTATTTACATATTTGGTAGGTGATGTGGACCACGACCACACGCCAATATTGGGAGGCGAATTGCCAACCCTTGTAATATACCCCAACCTTTTATTAACGAGATTAAAAAAATTTTAACAACGAGATTAATTAATTTTAATCGATTCAATAGAACTTTTTCATTGATAAAACGTTAACATTGAATATTAAGATTTTATCTGAATTTATAATAAAGTAAACATATTAAGTTATTAGAAATGTTTATAAATCAGGAATAATAATAACCTTTGGTAAGATTGGGCCGAATTATAATTTATCTTAGATTTGGGCTCATTTTGTTGTCTTAGAAATTAGATACAAAGTCCAATATAAGAGTAATTAATCAATAAAGTAACATATTCATATAGACGGGAAGAAAGCCACGCCGCCAAATTTTTATTTTCAAACTCTGTCAGATAATAGTGGTAAAAGAACGCCGTCAAATTTTTATTTTCACACTCTGTCAGATAAGTCGTGGTAAAAAAATGCCGCCAAATTTTTATTTTCAAACTCTATTAGATAAGTCGTGGTGAAAAAACGCCGCCAAAATTTTTATTTTCAAACTCTGCCAGATAAATCATGGGAAAAAAATGAATCACGTCGTCATTATCTCAAATGAAATCCTCACAAAGATTTCACTTTCAGAACTGATCTCTCACCTCCAAAACACAACAAATCTCTAAAACACATGCTTTATGGCTGCAACAATATTGTCTTTTTCTCTGATGGAAGATTATAAGTTGTTGTTGATGCTTTGCCTTTGTCCAAAGATATAATAATTATAAAAAAAAAAATGCTTACATGGACGACATGGTATGAGTTATCATACTACATGTTAGGAGTTGTCATAGTATGTAGTTAACATACTCACAAATTGTGTGTCATATCGGACCTCATAAACAAATAGTATTATATTTAATCAATATTAATTAATTCATTTGTTTTTAAGATTTCGTAAGGATAATGATAAGTTGCATGCAGAGTGAATTCAATTGGGGAATTGAAGAAGAATTAATTAAAGTGTTTGATTAATTCGCACATATATATATAGTATCCCGTCGAAAATCGACGGCGAACTATATTATTAGAACAAAATACATCAATAAGGTTGTTTCTTCGATTTTATTGTACTTCCTTTAACAACTATTATTATTATTATTATTTTACAATATATAAGCATAAACATTAAAAAAAATTAATATTATTTCGAAGTGATAATATTTCGATAATCGAGCAAAAGAGTGTTTCTTTGATTTAATTTCACTTTCGTTAGTTGCAAGAAATCAAACTATTTTTTTTACCTCACAATCTGCCAAAGATTTCATTATATACGATATTAATTGTTGTCTACGTCTAATCATCTCGTCATAAAGTCAAAATTCGAGAATTATCCCTACGTGTGTATATATATACAAATTCAAGAATTATTGATAATACGTATGTTTGAGATTTTCTTTTCTTTACGTCAATTTAAAAATTTGTTAAATTAAATAAATTAATATTGACAACTTAATATTTGATCAAATTAAAATTATCAATAAAAATAAAACTATTTATTTGGCCAATAAATTAATTTGCCAAATTATATTGGTTGTGCAAAATAATTGCAGAATGAGAAAATACACATGGATTGTGAGTATTTATATAGGTTCTCCAAGAGTGAAGTTTTATTAAGAATCAATGTAAATATACATAGAATAAATGAATATAAATGCTCAAAATAAGGATTAAAGATAAATAAGAATACTGAAAGAAGAGAACGTCACGTAGGACCTAAAATCAAGGAGAGAGCTCGAATTTGCAATCGTTTTAATAATATATAGATTAATATACTTAAACAACAGCTAGCAATAGCATACATATATTTAGTGCTCGTTTGGTACGAAGTATGGGATAAGGCTTGATATGTTTGACTGAGATGTCTTATAAATATAAAAAATTAATATTCCGTTTGGTATGATGTATTAAATTCTCTGCAACACATAGTAATTATAGTAATTTATTGCTATAATTAATTACAGTATTATTTATACCACCTCATAGGTATTATTTATACCACCTCATAGGTAGTATACATAACAGTATTATTTGTCCCAGTGGGGATGGCCTAGTGGTGGAGTGGTTGCCTGTTGATCAATAGGTCAGAGGTTCGAGTACTCTCGGCCACAAAAAAACCCTAGGTGGGGTGTGTGAGTTTAATATTTGTATTGATATTCAAAAAAAAAAATAAGTATTATTCATACGGGCCCGAACTTTATAAAGGGCCGTATACTTTGTACCAAACAAGATATTAGGGTGTCATATACATATTATACACCCTAATCACCCCTACCAAACGAGCCCTTATAGTATAGTATAGTATAGTATAGTATAGTATAGTGTAAACAAACGTACCCTATGAAAGGTGAGTGAGATAAGTAAGTTAACAGAAAACTTATGTAAAAGCAGGTAAAGTAATAAAGTAACGAGTCTGTAGTTTAGTTATGTTGAGAAATCGCGCAAGAAAACAATCAACGAAGCACGAAAAAACTAAAATCACATGAAGAATTTACGTGGTTCAGATCTTGCGATCCTACATCCTCGGGACAAAAAACTTGCGACTATTATTCACGATCTCAACTTCGAATACAAAACCAGAGATAAGAATAGAATTTTAGATCTAACTTTGAACTGAAGAACTCTTTCTCTCTCTATGCACAAAAACTGCGAAAACTGGAACAACTCTACTGCTCTGTTCTATTCGTAATAATTATAAAACAGAGAACTAACAGGAACGGCCCTTTTATAACAGTTGTTATAACCGCTTCCATAATCGCCAGGATAACTGCTTGGATAACCGCTTCCCAGCTCTGTCTTCACAGCTGACTTCCCAGCTGACGTCCACATCTGACTTGTACAGCTGACTTCCACAGCTGACTTCCCAGCAGCAAAATCTCCCAGTCGATGATCTAGCTGAGTATCCTCCAGCATTTCCAGCTGGCTGTAGTGTCTTTTCTTCACTACCTTTTGTATGGAATGTGCAGATAAAATGTCAACAAATCTCCACCTTATCCAGCATTCCATATCTCTGAATAAAACAACACAAGCTCTCACTTCCGAAACTGTCTCTACAGCGAGACAGTCAAAGCTACCTCAGATTCGAGGCAAAACATTCACTAACTCAAGACAGTGCTCAAACTTTGAAGTCGGCAATGTCTTAGTTAGTACATCCGCAGCATTTTCTTCAGTTGAAACTTTCTCCAAATGCACAGCTCCATCCTCAACCACATCTCTAATAAAATGAAATCTGACATCTATGTGCTTTGACCTTTCATAAAACGTCTGATGCTTAGCCAAACACAAAGCACTCTGGCTATCACGCCTTACCTCCACCGAATACTGCACAACTCCAAAATCAAAAATCATTCCTCTCAACCACAAAACCTCTTTCACAGCTTCAGTCATTGCCATGTATTCAGCTTCAGTGGTTGAGAGAGCTACCCACATGCTGCAAAGAAGATTTCCAACTCACAGCTGCTCCAAATAATTTGAAGATATAACTGTTTCAACTCAAAACACCTTCGAATTGACTCGCAACGGAACGAGGTCAATGTAGGGCGACAAGCTGACCCAAGTCGTATTCTCAAGGAAGGCTCAACAGGGCTAATGCCACTTGTATTATTCACACAGAAAATAAATAAACAATCCTAAACATTTTAAACCAGAGAATTTGAAATGACGAGAACCAAACTAATAAAAGCAATAAAATAACAAATAAATAACAAGAAGAACAAGAAGAAAGAAAAGTGTTAGGGATTAGATTCTTCTCATCGATTTCTCACCAGACTTATTACAGATTAATTCTATTAATTTATCACGCATAATCAACTTCAACATAGGACTAACGTCAATAGCTTTCGCGTCAATCCGATAAACCCTAAAGACTAAATTATACGATCAAAACTAATAATTAGACATGCGTTTCCGGTCAATCTAATGTTGAAAGAACCACAATCGAGTAGTAGAATCATCCATCGATCCCATCCACTACTTAGGAATACCGAATAGTGATCAATTATTCAATATCAAGAATATCGATTCAAACAACGAGGAATTAATTAAAGAACAAGCACGGATCGAAAAACGATTCGAATCACTAAACCCTAACGAAGAATTAGCAAAGCATAGAATAAATCATCGAATAAAAATCACAAGAATTAATCGATTAATATTGCAAGAAATAAACGGAGAAGAAATTCTTACAATCAACCGGATGCAATCCTCGGATGATTATCCTCCTTACTCTCGCTAGCCAAAGGAAAAGAAAAGAAAAGGAAAAGAAAATGAAAGTGAAGCTAAGCTACTGCTGCTGCTGCGTGTTGTTCCCGTTCAAGAAGAGTGACTTGTGTTGTTGTACAAGTCTATCTATCTTTTACGAGAAACCGTAGCTGAACATTTAAATCGCACAAGAAAAGAAAGCGTTACACTCCAGGCAGCGCTCGCCGGAAACCAGCGCCAGCGTCACTCCAGCGCTCTCTCGAACCCGCCGCTCGTTGGAGCATGATCTGCGAAGGTGCTACCCAGCGATCGCGGCATCCCAGCGCCGGCTGGCCTCCAGCTGCAGCAGCTCCAGCGCTCGCTCAAGACCAGCGCCGGCGTCACTCCAGCGCTCTCTCAAACCCGCCGCTCGTTGGAGCATGATCTGCGAAGGTGCTACCCAGCGATTGCGGCATCCTAGCGCCGGCTGGCCTCCGAGTGCCGGCGGCTCCAGCGCTCGCTCAAGACCAGCGACGGCGGCGTTCCAGCAGCCGCTCATTTCCAGCGCCGGCGTCACTCCAGCGGCCACTGGCTTCTTGCTGTTGTGCGTGGGTTTGCTGCTGCTGCTCATGCATGCTGCTGTTCTCCTGCTGCTGTTCAGCTCCAGCAAGTGATCGAGAAGCTACTGCTGTCCCCAAGAGCTGCTGTCCCCAAGAGCTACTGCTGTCAAGAGCTGCTGTGCGTGAGGTTTCCGTCGAGGAAGAAAAATCAACGACTGCTGCTGCTGCTCGACTTCTCCTCCAGTTGCTCGTGCATGTTGCTGCTGTGGTTCTTCTTAGCTAGCGGTCTCTGTTTCCATCACCCACGTATTTCTTTCACTTTATTCACCACTTTTATGATTTTTCCATAACAAATTCGAGATCCTACACAAACGACATGAAAAACCAAAAAGGATAAAATAAAGCCAAAATACGAGTAAAATAAACGGGAAACATAAATGCAAGCACAAAAATACGACGTACTAAACCCCTAAAAACGACACAAATAATGACTAAACAAACCCTCCACACTTAAACCTTTGCTTGTCCTCAAGCAAACACCAAACCGACAAAACAGAGGAGATAAATTCATGCAAGCTTATTATTGCAATTCAAACTAACTGGCGAATTTTTCAACAATGTACAAAAGATAAACATCAGGACAAAGATAAAAAATTGAATTGAAATGCAAGATGTTTCCCGTCTATGCAAATTATCAATCGGATCAGACCTGACTCCCCATTAGAAGTGATTTAACTAATGTGACCGCTTTTACCAACAAGTTTCATTTTTTATTTTTATTTTTATTTTTTTTAGAACTGTGAAATTTGAAATGGAATTCTGAACAATATTCGTTAGGTATAATTTTGGAGAAATCCAAACTCCCTAACGTGGTTTCCCATGCTCATTTATCACTTTGTAATAAAGAGGAGCAGAATTCAAATTCCACCAATTTTCACACAGAAGTTCACTTTCGAGAATTTTTCTCTTTTCTCACATTTTTTTTTAGAAATGAGTATCTAAGCAGTCACAATGTTAAAACTTCCTCAAACTTCAGTCAGACAAATAACCTCAATTTAATTCGCATAAACAAGTCTCATATCACAATTCAACCAATAAAACTAAGTCCCAAAGCATATCAATCCGACATTAGCAACAAAATTCAATCCAGTAAAGTCAAAATCACATAATTCAATTGCATAAAATCTATCCTCAGTTAAGTCAAATTTGGGCAGAAAGATGGGCTCACAAATAAGCCAAAACAAGCAAAAAATCAAAATCCACAAAATTATGCATCCCACACAAGCAATATATACATTTCCCCTCCACACTTAAAACAAAGCAATGTCCTCATTGCACATAAAACAAGAAAGGGAAAGAACTTGACTGCCCTGATTTATCGGCTTGTGTGGTACTTGTAGTTCTTTACATTTTACTTGATCCGCCTCAATTCAGGGTTTGTCGGCCTCCTAAAACAAAACAGAAAAGAACAAAACAAAACACTTAAACAAAACCGAAAATAACAAAAATAATAAAAATAAAGCAATTAAAATCGTGGGTTGCCTCCCACGCAGCGCTAGGTTTTAAATCGCCAGCCCGACTAAGCCAATGTTATCCAAATTCCTTTTCAAGCTTGAGCCATTCCATCATTTGGATTAGCTCATCTTCATCATCCACGTCTGCCGGTCCTGAAATAATTAATAGGACAAAGGTTGTCCTATTTTCCCGTGTGGAATCTCCCTCCACACTTAAATTGGCAGCGTAGGCCGGTTTCACCTCTCCTCCACATATGTAATCCTGCCTTGAAACACGAAAGAAAGTATCCGAAGCAATAATATAATGGAAATACTGATCAACTGGAGGTAAGGGTTTAGAAATTTCACAAATCATGGCATCACAAAGTGTATTTATTGTAGCCATAGACAGCTCCTCAAACCACTCTGTGACTTCCTCTTCATCTTCCTCCAAGATATCCATTCCACTACTCATTGCATCGTGTTCATGCTCATAATCATCCTCCTCTGTAATTTGCTCTTCCTCGCTATTATGTTGCACGAGGTTGCCCACAATGTCAACCAACTCTCCAACACGAGTTTCAATGCGCGCAATGGACGCATCAATAGACTCAAATCTTTATGTGGTCGACTGGATGAAAGATTGGAGCGTATCTTCTAAACAAGATTCTTGAGGTGGATGTTGTAGTGAATTCGGATACTGGGCACTTTCATTCCAACCAAAATACGGGTTGGAAATCCAACCAAAATATTGGCATGTGTTAGCTCCGTGCCCATGTTCTCCACTATATGCTACCGAACCCTCCGTGTAATCATAGCTCAGATGTCTCTCTATCTCAGGATAGGTGAAATCCCACATATCATCCTCCAGTTTCGCTAATCACTGCGCAAACAAAAACACAAAACCGATCAAGCACACCTAGGGGAAAAATAAGAATAACAAAAATAAAATAAAAATAATTACAAAAATAAATATGGAAAATAAAATAATACAAGAAAACAATTCGCCTAAAGCCTTCGCTGGCAACGGCGCCAAATTTTGTTTCAACTCAAAACACCTTCGAATTGACTCGCAAGAGAACGAGGTCAATGTAGGGCAACAAGCTGACCCAAGTCGTATTCTCAAGGAAGGCTCAACAGGGCAAATGCCACTTGTATTATTCACACAGAAAATAAATAAACAATCCTAAACATTCTAAACCAGAGAATTTGAAATGACGAGAACCAAACTAATAAAAGCAATAAAATAACAAATAAATAACAAGAAGAACAAGAAGAAAGAAAAGTGTTAGGGATTAGATTCTTCTCATCGATTTCTCACCAGACTTATTACATATTAATTCTATTAATTTATCACGCATAATCAACTTCAACATAGGACTAACATCAATAGCTTTCGCGTCAATCCGATAAACCCTAAAGACTAAATTATACGATCAAAACTAATAATTAGACATGCGTTTCCGGTCAATCTAATGTTGAAAGAACCACAATCGAGTAGTAGAATCATCCATCGATCCCATCCACTACTTAGGAATACCGAATAGTGATCAATTATTCAATATCAAGAATATCGATTCAAACAACGAGGAATTAATTAAAGAACAAGCACGGATCGAAAAACGATTCGAATCACTAAACCCTAACGAAGAATTAGCAAAGCATAGAATAAATCATCGAATAAAAATCACAAGAATTAATCGATTAATATTGCAAGAAATAAATGGTGAAGAAATTCTTACAATCAACCGGATGCAATCCTCGGATGATTAATCTCCTTAGTCTCGCTAGCCAAAGGAAAAGAAAAGAAAAAGAAAAGAAAATGAAAGTGAAGCTAAGCTACTGCTGCTGCTGCGTGTTGTTCCCGTTCAAGAAGAGTGATTCGTGTTGCTGTACAAGTCTATCTATCTTTTACGAGAAACCATAGCTAAACATTTAAATCGCACAAGAAAAGAAAGCGTTACACTCCAGGCAGCGCTCGCCGGAAACCAGCGCCAGCATCACTCCAGCGCTCTCTCGAACCCGCCGCTCGTTGGAGCATGATCTGCAAAGGTGCTACCCAGCGATCGCGGCATCCCAGTGCCGGCTGGCCTCCAGCTGCAGCAGCTCCAGCGCTCGCTCAAGACCAGCGCCGGCGTCACTCCAGCGCTCTCTCAAACCCGCCGCTCGTTGGAGCATGATCTGCGAAGGTGCTACCCAGCGATCGCGGCATCCTAGCGCCGGCTGGCCTCCAGCTGCAGCAGCTCCAGCGCTCGCTCAAGACCAGCGACGGCGGCGTTCCAGCAGCCGCTCACTTCCAGCGCCGGCGTCACTCCAGCGGCCGCTGGCTTCTTGCTGCTGTGCGTGGGTTTGCTGCTGCTGCTCGTGCATGCTGCTGTTCAGCTCCAGCAATCGATCGAGAAGCTGCTGCTGTCAAGAGCTGCTGTCCCCAAGAGCTGCTGCTGTCAAGAGCTGCTGTGCGTGAGGTTTCCGTCGAGGAAGAATAATCGACGATTGCTGCTGCTGCTCGACTTCTTCTCCAGCTGCTCGTGCATGCTGCTGCTGTGGTTTTTCTTAGCTAGCGGTCTCTGTTTCCATCACCCACGTATTTCTTTCACTATATTCACCACTTTTTACGATTTTTCCATAACAAACTCGAGATCCTACACAAACGACATGAAAAACCAAAAAGTATAAAATAAAGCCAAAATACGAGTAAAATAAATGGGAAACATAAATGCAAGCATGAAAATACGACGAACTAAACCCCTAAAAACGACACAAATAATGACTAAACAATAACCACTTTGAGACCTTCTATTATCTAGATTTGCTGCATAATCCGAGTCAGTAAATCCAATCAATGCTTCTTCCTTTGAATCACTTCTCTGAAACAGAATACCTCTCTTTGAACTCCCTTTCAGATACCTTAGAATTTTCTTCAAAACTTCCCAATGCCCTTTACCGGGATTAATCATGAACCTACTTGTTACACTCACTGAATGAGAAATGTCAGGCCTAGTACACACCATTGTATACATCAAACTCCCCGCCAAATTAGAGTAAGGTACTGAAATCATCTCCTTCTTCTTATCATCAGTCTTAGGTGACATTTCAGAAGATAATTGATCATGAACTTGCAAAGGAACTGACAGAATTTTGGCTTCATGCATGTTGAATTTCTTCAACACTTTCTGAATGTAATCATACTGACCAAGCCATAGCTTCCATGCAGCTCTATCTCTTACGATATCCATTCCCAGAATTCTCTTAGCTGCTCCCAAATTTTTCATCTCAAAGTAATTTCTCAGATCAGCTTTAATCCTGTCCATCTCAGATTTATGCTTAGAAGCAATAAGCATATCATCAACATAAAGTAACAAATAAGCAATAGTCTGACCTTTGCGCTGTTTCATATACACACAACTATCATACTTAGACTCGATGAACCCAATTTCCATAATCTTCTCATCAAACTTCTTATATCATTGTCTGGAACTTTGCTTTAATCCATACAATGAATTCTTGAGCACACAGACTTTGTTCTTGTTCTCAGGTAATATGAATCCTTCTGGCTGAGTCATGTATATCTCCTCTTCCAATTCTCAATGCAGAAAAGCAGTTTTTACATCCATCTACTCCAGCTCTAGATCAAACTAAGCGACAACAGCAAGCATGATTCTAATGGAGGTATGCTTCACAACCGGTGAGAATACTTCATTGTAATCTATCCCCTCCTTCTGTGTGAATCCTCTAGCTACTAGTCTTGCCTTGTATCTGATCAACTCTTTGCCAATGACTTCAACTTTCCTCTTGAATATCCATTTGCAACTGACCAATTTCTTCCCTGCAGGCTTAGTAACTAGAATCCAAGTTCCATTTCTTTCAAGAGATTCAATCTCTTCTTTCATAGCTAGAATCCATTACTGCATCTCAGGACTCTTCATCACTTCTGCATAAGTTTTAGGTTCCAAAATTTCTAACTCCTCTGCAACACATAATGCAAAATAAACCATCTCAGCATGACCATATCTCTGAGAGGGTGTGATATTTCTTCTCACTCTATCTCTTGCCAACATGTAATCATTGAGACTTTCATCATCACCACCTATCAAATCTTCACCCTCAGATTCATGATTACTTTCAACAGAAACTTCATTATCACCCACACTAAAGTCTTCAAGCTCCACCTGAACCAAGTTATCTCTACCAAATTCATTGTATTGAACAACTTTGGATGAACCGACAACATGTTTAAATGGCATTTCACTTTCATTAAACACCACATTCCTGCTCACTATCACTTTACCTTCACCAGGCTCAGTACACCATAACTTGTAACCTTTAACTTCTGGTGGATAGCCTAACATCACACACCTCCGAGCTCTAGGCTCTAGTTTGTCTTGTCTAACATGAGCATAAGCTCTGCACCCAAATACTCTCAAATGATCATAGTTAACAGACCTCTCATGCCACAGTTCATCAGGTTTGCTATAACCAACTGCAGAAGATGGAGATTTATTTATCAAATAACTTGCAGTCACAACTGCCTCTCCCCAGAACTTCTTAGGCATTCCAGCATCAAACAGCATGCATCTCAACCTCTCAAGTATAGTACGATTCATCCTCTCCACCACACCATTTTGCAGAGGATTTTCAGGTACAGTTTTATGCCTTTTCACACCTTTCTTTGCACAGAATTCACCAAACTCAGCAGAGATGAACTCTAAACCATTATCAGTTCTAAGACACTCCAATTTAGTACCCTTCTCATTTTCAACCTCATTGCACCATACTTCAAACTTTTCAAGAGCTTCAGTCTTGTCATTCAAGATATAGACCCACAGTTTTCTAGAAAAATCATCTATAATAGCCATATAGAATCTCCTCTTCCCTATGGTTTCAGTCTTATTTGGACCTCATAGATCAGCATAAACATAATCTAAAGAAGCTTGAGATGTATGTTTACTTGTTCCATATGGAAGCTTCTTGCTCTTGCTCAAGATACACTGCTCACATGTATCCAGTTTGAACTTGCCCTTGCTTTTGATGATTCATTGTTTCTGCAGCTCGTTCAGCCCTCTTTCTCCTACATGTCCCAATCTCTTATGCCATAACACTGCATCATCCATCTTGTCATTCACACTGCTGCTTTCACCAACAACGGTCTCACCAAGAAGATAATACAGCTCATTACGGTCTGCTCCTCTGATAACAATCTTTGAATCTTTGGTGATTGCAATACCATAATCAGTTGAGTGAAACTTACATCCCTTCATCTGAAGCCAGCCAAGTGATATCAGATTTCTCTTCAAAGTAGGGATATATCTCACATCCTCAAGAACCTTCACAGAACCATCATTCATCTTCAGCTTCACACTGCCTATACCTCTCACTTGACATGACTGATTGTTTCCAAGAAATACCAAACCACTCCTAGATTCTTCTAGAGTCATAAACCAGTGTCTATGAGGAAACATATGGAAAGAACAACCTGAATCTATCACCTAACGACCTCCACTTTGACTTTCCATCACATTCAAGGCCTCAGCAATGTCACACTGCTCTGATGGGTTCTTTGGCTCTTGTTTCTGTCCAGTTTGAGCATTTTTCTTTTTCCATAATGGACAGTTTCTCTTTCAATGTCATGGCTTCTTACAATGGAAACAGTTGTCATCATCATTCTCTGCAGGTTCTTTAGAGAATTTCTTGAACTTGTTCTTCTTGTTGTCCTTCTTGGATTTCTTGAAATTTCCTTTATCAATTTTTTGTTTCACAGATAGTCCTTCACCAACATTTTCTTGCTTCTGCTTTGATATCGATTTCTGCAATTCCTTGGCCTTTAACGCTGATTGCACTTCCTCCACAGAAATATCATTTTCTTTACCATACAGCATTAGGTGATCATAAGATGATGGCAGTACATTGAGCAGAATGATTGCTGGATCTTCGTCATTTATCTTAACATCAACATTCTCAAGATCATCTATTATCTTGTTAAATGCTTCCAGTTGATCCTCCAATGACTTATCATTCGTCTCTTTAATGGAAATTAAATAATTTTATTGTTTCAAGGGAAAAAAACTATCTTAAATTAATAAGTTGAATCTGTTAGATATTTGTTTCCATCTTTCTATAATATATATATATATATATATATATATATTATTAAAACGAATGTTGATTCGAGGTCTCTCCTTAGTTTTAGGTCCTCCGTGGCGCAACCTCCATTTAGTATTCCTATTTATCATAAATTCTCATTTTATGTATTTTTAATTCATATATTTTAATTAATATTAGAAATCTCATATTTTTTAATGATATCTATCATAATTTTAAATAAGGCATATATGATTTTCTCTCATATTTCAATGATGAATTTCGATTGCACCAATTATGAAAAAAAATGATGTATAGGAATATTTTATTATTTGGTATCTCTCATATTTTGATTTTTTATGCATATTATATTCTTATTATTAAGCATTTATATATTTCGTGTTTTCCTTTGTTATAAATTCTCCAATTTTTTTTTAATCATATCTATATATTATTATTATTTTATAATTATAAATCCTCTATCCCACATCATTTTTAAATGAAAGTCCACATATATATTGGAGAGTCTATAAATACGTATAATCAATGTTATAATCAATGTGTATTTTCTCATTCTTTGCACCACCAATTTAATTTGGTCAATTAATTAGTTGATCAAATAAATAGTTATGATTTTAATACTCCCTCCATCTCATCTATCTTAGCCTGTCAATATTAATTGGGTAATTTTCACTTTAATAGCCAAACTATTCAACTTTTCACAATTATATTCCAAACTATTAAAAATATCAATTAAATAGCCAAACTATTGAAATTTTCACAATTATATTCCAAACTATTAAAAATATCAATTAAATGGCCAAACTATTGATGTTTTCACAATAATATTCTAGGTCAAACTTTCGGCGACGAAAATCCAAGGTGTCACACCGGAAATATATTTAGAATTTCAAAATTCTAAATCCTACAAAACTCAACCAAAATAAATTTTCGACGTGACACCTTGAATTTTTGTCGCGAAAGTTTGACCTAGAATATAATTGTGAAAATTTTAATAGTTTGGCCATTTAATTGATATTTTTAATAGTTTGGAATACAATTGTGAAAATTTCAATAGTTTGGCTATTTAATTGATATTTTTAATAGTTTGGAATATAATTGTGAAAAGTTGAATAGTTTGGCTATTAAAGTGAAATTACCCATATTAATTTGTTAATTTAACAAACTAAACCAGTTTAATAGTCCACAATATGAAGTTGATTTTAAATACTTGTCATCCAAAAAATGAAAAAGTACATAAAATGAGATTTATATTGAAAAAAGGGAGGAAGAGAACTAACAATATTTCGTCGAAACCTGCAGGCAACATGATCTTGAAAATTTTGGTTATAATCGAAAACTGATCTTCTCCCATTCCACCTTATGATGAGATTAATGGTAGAATTACTAGTGTTTGTGTTTCAAGGTCACACTAGGAGAATATATTTATATACCGTATGGAAATTCGACTTCATCAATCAATTAAAATATAAAAAATAGCTACTGGAATTGGAAAGGCCAAAAGGTTCTAGAAATAGTAATCTGATTTCTGCTGCATCAATATTTGCTTTTTTTTTTTTTAATTGCAATATTTGATTCTCGATATTATAAAGCAAATGATGCAGGGATGACAATGGGTGGTCGAATTTTTATGGATATTCATACCTATCAAATTCTGATAGGATGAGTTTGGAAAATGGCTATGGTTATCTGCCATCCAAATTTATTTATTTAAGTGTAAAGTAAAGATCAAGGGTCCAGATTTGTTCTTATTTCTCACCTAAAATAGTGTTCTTATTTGATCTTTACTCTATATATATATATATATAATGTAATTATTAATATTTCATGCTCCAATCCATGTCAGCCGCTGAGACGAATTACTCTAATTTATAAATATATTGTAATTTTATTTGAATATTTGAGATATAATTGTATAACACTCATGTTAGTTGTTAGTCTGTCTATGTTTGGTTGCATGAGGATTCCAGTTGATAGGAAGTTTTTCAATCAGACCAAGCACATGAAAAGAATTTTTTGGCTAATCTACCCTAAAATCTTAGACAAGAGCTTGTACAGGAATGGGAAGAAGTGTAGCAATGAATCTTGAGACCCTACGTGAATCTTGAGAGTTTCTGTTATGGAAATGCTGTTGGAAAATTGGTTTTGTTAAATCAATGTGATAATATTTATTTTATTAAATATTAAATATTTAAGTAAAATAAATATTGGATGTTAATCTACGCGTAGTAGATGAACGTGATATATTCGTAGTCTCAAAACCGATTTTCGGTGAGTGAGATATGAATATGGTGTAAGTTGGTTGTTCGTGTAGGGAGGTTGTGTGTTGGAGTTGAATTTGTTGTAGGCAAATTCTTAAATGTGATTTTATCACATTGAATAGGATCGAGCTCGGACTCGGATCGTAGACATTGGGCCTAGATTTGGCAATTGGTCTTGGACTTCAACTTAAATTAATTCTATGAAAAGAATTAATTTGGCCCGTACTTATTGAAATTGGGCTAGTCCAAATTGTCAATTGATAAAATAATTAACATCAAAATGTTTAATTACTTAGATTTATCTTCCCAATTTGTATAACACACAAATAAATTAAACAATTGAATGTTTAATTGCTCCCATATGGTGAGCTAGCCTATAATTAGCATATGCATTAGCATGGTTTGATATAGATAGAAAACCGGCATCTCATCATCATACGAAAATCATATTAGTTTGCTCAGTTTCTCGATTCTTGTCTAGTTTGTCGGAGCTCGCCGGATTGTGGTGCTACATCCGTCGAGACGAAGTCGTTTCACCTTTGGGGACGAACCGCCAAACCGAGAGCACTACCGGGGCATTATTCGTCTTGCGGGGAGAAGGATTCCTTCGACTCGACTTATCTTTGAGTTTGTTATCAATTTTAGTTCATTTTGTAATCTTATTCTCCTACATTTCTTATTTTATTTTGTAATCAAGAAAGGACGTGTTCACCAGTTCTAACAATCGCAAGACGAATAAATACGCTGCACGTCCGTTCGAAGGAGATCGAGATTAAACTAATAATTTTGATTTAAAAACTTTCGAAACTTTAAACCTTTGCTTGGAGAAATGGTATCAACTGTTCCACCGACTTTGCAACTACTACTGCCACCGTTGTCTCCCATCTGTTTGGGCAAATAGACAGCTCGACTATTGACTCTGTTGTCCATCTATTTGGGCAAACGGACGGATCTCAATCCGTAATGGCTCCTCTCCATACATCAGTAATGATGCCCGTTGTCGAGAAGCCTCCGACCTTCTCGGGGATTGACTTCAAAGGGTGGTCCCAAAAGATGTTGTTTTACATCACGACTTTGGGACTAGCCAACTACCTCCGTGATGACGAGGTGTCTCCGCCTAGTGAGGGCGAGACGGATATCCATGTACTTGTGGGATACGACACTTGGAGGAAAGGCGATTTCACGTGTAAAATCGTCTTGTTGCACGGTTTAGCGGATTGTCTCTATTCTGTGTACTCCGGTATTAAGACCTCCAAATTAATTTGGGAGGCGTTGGACCGAAAATATCGGGTTGACGAGGCCAAAGCTCTTATGAAAGCTAAGGCAAACATAATCAAGGAAGGTGTTGGAACTTTCAACCAGCGACCTTGCCCTAGTATTGAAAAGGGCAAGACTATTGATTATGAAGAGTCGAATAAAAAGAAGGCAAAGAACAATGTCTACGATGTCGATAAGGACTTCGACGAATGGGACAAAGATGTAGTTATTGTTTAAAGGACATGTGTCCACATTTAACAAGTGCTAATAAAAATTACATCTACTTCTTATGCTTACTTGTTTGAGTGCTCCGATTTATGACTTTGTAGATTTGGACATGTTAATCTAAATGCCATAAAAAGATTAGTAAAAAATGAATTTACAAGATTTCACTTAAAGGGAAAGACTTCCCTATGAGCTATGAAAAGGTGAAAAAACATTCTTATAAATACTTCAAAGTGTGGAGGTATTTTGAAGATGTTCCATGTTGAATAAAATCGATATCTTTAGTGATTTTTCATTATGATAACCAAATGACTATTGGTTGTACACAAAGTGATTTGTACAATGGTAAGTCGTGACATATATATATCATGGACATAATACCCATGACATTTGATCTTTCAGTATGATTATAGTTATTGATTGTGTGAAATCAATAGATAATCTAGAAGATCCGCTAACCAAAAGGTTAAATCAAGATCAAATGGTCAAAATTGCTAGGGGGAATGGGATTAAAATCCACATCTTAAGGATGATTATAGTGGAAACCCAACCATGATGACTAGAGGATCCCAAGAACTTGGTTCAATGGGACAACTAAGCTATATGACTCCGAGTGAAAACACTCAAAGTCACATATTCTCTAGAGAGCAATGAGTGTTTGAAAACCTGCACGTGGTGAGGTTAAGTCTTTTGACTTATGATTCTTGGATACCTCAAGGAGGTCAAGTATAGCAGGATACTTGGATAAAGAATCACCTATGTAAGTGTGTGGGCCGCTTCGACGATGCACTTATGAATCCAAAGGGTGTTCCAGGGCCTGTAAAGGACACAAACGTGAGAACGGATGAGGATTGAGACACTATTGTGTCAATATTGTTGACTTAGTATACACCAAGGAGGACTAGTTCAAGGCATTGCGTCCACTAGGCCGCCAGTATACTCGATGATATTGACTATGGAAGGTTCAAGATCACAAGCCACCTATCCAAATACAATAGCGTCTCTTGAGGACTGAGCTTTGTGTCTGCATACATTTGCATACGGCTTACTCACTCATGTGGGGAATTGTTGGAAAATTGGTTTTGTTAAATCAATGTGATAATATTTATTTTATTAAATATTAAATATTTAAGTAAAATAAATATTGAATGTTAATCTACGCGTAGTAGATGAACGTGATATATTCGTAGTCTCAAAACCGATTTTCGGTGAGTGAGATATGAATATGGTGTAAGTTGGTTGTTCGTGTAGGGAGGTTGTGTGTTGGAGTTGAATTTGTTGTAGGCAAATTCTTTAATGTGATTTTATCACATTGAATAGGATCGAGCTCGGACTCGGATCGTAGACATTGGGCCTAGATTTGGCAATTGGTCTTGGACTTCAACTTAAATTAATTCTTTGAAAATAATTAATTTGGCCCGTACTTATTGAAATTGGACTAGTCCAAATTGTCAATTGATAAAATAATTAACATCAAAATGTTTAATTACTTAGATTTATCTGCCCAATTTGTATAACACACAAATAAATTAAATAATTGATTGTTTAATTGCTTGAAATTAAAAGTCACAGCCATGACTTTTAATTGCGTGAAACCGTCAATTTTGACATTGAGCATTACGTGGGTGCATGTGATGATAATAATTTTGAATACCAATTAATTGGTATAACAACAATTTAGTTTAATGGCTTTTGATTCCCTCACATGAAACGGCCATCTTGGTTGTGAATGCACTTAACTGTGATTAATTTCCCATATGGTGAGCTAGCCTATAATTAGCATATGCATTAGCATGGTTTGATATAGATAGAAAATCGGCATCTCATCATCATACAAAAATCATATTAGTTTGCTCAGTTTCTCGATTCTTGTCTAGTTTGTCAGAGCTCGCCGGATTGTGGTGCTACATCCGTCGAGACGAAGTCGTTTCACCTTTGGGGACGAACCGCCAAACCGAGAGCACTACCGGGGCATTATTCGTCTTGCGGGGAGAAGGATTCATTCGACTCGACTTATCTTTGAGTTTGTTATCAATTTTAGTTCATTTTGTAATCTTATTCTCCTACATTTCTTGTTTTATTTTGTAATCAAGAAAGGACGTGTACACCGGTTCTAACAAGTGCTTAAAAAATCACTTAATAATTATTTAGCTTAGTCTTGAATTTTGAATGACTAGAAAAGTTGGATCCTTTGACCTATTTTCATGATGAAAATTGGCAGAAATGGTTTCTGCGACTTTATGAGAGTGATCATAACTGTGGAAGCATTGATGTTGAAGTGATTCAGTTTAATTAGTGCTCAAGTGTGTGAAAAGAAATACTGCTTCCGGTCACTAATATATCCCCATTTTTCATATCTTTAAAAAAAAAATATTATGAATCCTACTTTGCTTATTTTTGGAGTATCTCTTGGACTTGTATTTCTGCGTTGGACTGAATATGAGTAATGGTAAAAGTTTAGAATCTTTTTTGACCTGCAGACAGTTGTTTTAGTGGGTTCTGTAGTTCTGGGTTATGTTGGATGAATTGCGATATTTCTCTTCCCTTTAAATATTACCTAAGTTTCTCATTTTCTGATTGTACTGTACCTAAAAATTATCGTAAGCTCTTGATACTATATTATCATCCCATCATTATAGTGAGCTTACATGCTGTTGTTTTTTGAGTATTAAGTTCAGTTTTCCCATCATTATGATCATTTAAAAAGAATTTGAAAGAGTTATCAAGACTAAACATGTTGGATTTGGTGAGGCAAATCAATAACTTAGGAGTCCTCAATAAAGCAAATAAGTTATGTCTATTGAAATGATGATCTTCAGAAAATTATGATGTATCCATCAAAACAAAGAAAAGCAGATGAATAAAAAAGTTTCAATATATGCTGGAAAGTCTACCTTAATTATAGTGTCTACTCCATTTTCTTTCCTCCAATTGAAAGACAAGAGATTTAATAAAGCAAGTAAAAACATTTTTTGTGGGCTTCATAACTTTGAGGCATAACATTTTGATCTAAATCCTATGGGTGACAATAAAATCAACTTCTTATCGAGCGAAACCAAAAATTAGCATTTATATGGACAAACAAGAAGCACCCCTGAATCATCAAATCTGTGCCAGTGGCACTTGCAATTTCAACCACAAATGAATTTATCCACCAGATCACACCATCCATCCTAATGACCCCAATGAATTTAAATCCTTGTTAAATGTACATTTCTTTTCTAACATAAACCATTCTTTTTTATTAAGGGGACAACATAAGCTATTCTAGTTATGTGCAATCATCATATCCAACTAGTTGAAGAGTTTCTTTCAGTGAAACCGTTAACGTTTTGAAACAAATTTAAATTTTAACTGCTAGATATAGGCAATCAGTTTTCCCATTACAATAGCAACGTCAATTTTAGTTATAAATTCAATAGCTATGATGCACGGATTCTTCTAAAAATACCATATAGTCGTATCGGATTCTTGTTAGGGTGCGATTCTCGTCGGATTCCCGTGGGATTCGCACCCGATTCGCCACGTGGCGTATCCTTCCAAATAAAGAATAAAAAGTAATCGGATTCGCGAATCCTGTGTGTAAAATTCGCGGATCCCGTGGGTGAAGTAAGTGTAAGAGGTTGACTTTGCTAACTTTATTTGAATTATGGCTTTTCTATTGGACTAATGATATTTGAATTGATATTTTGTTACTTAATTAAATTACATAATTGAAAATGCATAAGTTTTGGGTTAAAGAAAATGAATTCCATACATATGATTTATGAAAATTTATATTTCTAATTATTTTATAAGTGTTACGTACATATAATAAAATATTAATACTAGACGTATCCTTGCCGAATCGCACCCTGTAATTTTCAAAATTCCGTATCCACTACCCGTATCGTATCGCCCCCGCACCCGCCCCCACGCACCCATGCAACATAGTTCAATAGCTTAAACATGAGAAGTACTGTCTTGACAATACAACAAAATTGATTCAACAGCATCACTTGCAGCAATGCAATCCAAGGAGGCGAGACAGTACCTCAAGAGAACAAATTTTAGTCCTGATACTTTTTCAGTCAAGCGTCATTTCACTTCTAATTAACAACAATAATTATCAAATAAGAAGCACCCCTATATCATCAAATCTATGCCAGTGGCACTTGCAATTTCAACCACAAATGAATTTATCCACCAGACCACAACATCCATCCTAATGACCCCAAGGAACCAACATCCAAGTATCTATTTAAAAGGTAAACCATGTCTTGCCCACGAGGAGAGCTAAATCCAACATCCTATGCATCCTCTCATTATTTAAGTATTCTACTAAGACGTATGAGTAAAAATATAAAGCATAAATATTGTAGGTTGCATACACGACTACGAGGTCGTGTATGTACTTAAATATAAGAGGTCGCGTATATACTTACCACCTCCATCGGAAAGGCGGTGGGCGGATATATCGGACAACCATCCTCCTGAAAATCGTCATCAGTTGCATCCATAACATCAGATGGGCGTTTGGCGATTGACGAAATCCCAAACACAAAATGGCAACAACGAAATACCCTAAATTACCAGATCAACTACCAATTGAACTCAAATTAAACTCAGCCCAACATAATGAAAATGACATCAAACAAAATACACAGATTATAAACTGTACCTTCACAAAATTTTGGGATTTTTCATCGAGTTCCTTGAGCAAACAAAAAACATCAGTAATCATCAGTAATGACTATAAATCCAAGTACAATTCCCGGTTCAGATACAAATATAACAAAATATTGTGATTTAACGAGAGCCCTTGTTTAATAAATCTATGTGAGAACGAAAAGCAAACAGGTGTTTTGCACTCACCGTATTCATTTTTCCACTGCTCGAGATGGGGGAAAACAGCAGGGAACCAATGCTGAAGCATTTTTTGTGGGGATTTTTTCTGAAATTCGGCAATTCTCTTAATCTCATGTCTCTTCCCGTACAAAATTGAAGGAATAGGCCATCTGATCCCTTGTTTCACAATTCTCGATCTCAATCTTGTCGGCCTCAGTATTGAAGCATCAAAAGTTTCGCGGCGGCACGTGAGGGGACAGAGAAATCGAATCCGGCGGGGAAGAGGAGCGAGTGAGCTAAAGAGGGCGAGCGGTTCGATATTGGATGAGATGGTGGCGGCATGAAACTGCACAACCATGGCGGTGGCGGCGATAATTGCAGAGCACAACAGATGAAGTAATTAGGCTACAAATGTTATTTGAAACTAATATTTTTCTTTTTTTTTTACAAAAGTCTTTTATTTTTTAATTTTCTTTTAATTTCAAAAATCAGATAGTAAGGGTAAATACGTAAGAAGAGCCTTTATTGCTCGTTTAAAAATATGTGGCCATTTTCGATCTTTACTTTTGAGAAGTGGCTATATTTGGCCATTTCCTCCAGTTTTTTTGTTAGTAAGTAGGTTTGAGATTTATTTTAATAAAATATTATATTGACGTTGTAATGTAATTATAATCTTTTGTTATTTACTATTTAATGTTAGTTTTATAGTACTATTCGGGATTTTTAATGGATAATTAACATGTATTATCCAACGGGTTTGGATAGTGAAATCAATTTTTAATCGGGTACGAAGTAAAAAAAATTTAAACGGATTCGGATTTGGAAAATGTTTAATGAATGAGTACTCGACCCATTGTCATTCTTAAAATGATGGGTTACATCCATTTTTTCCAACTTTTCTTTGCATAATATGAAGTGGGAGATTACAAAATATGCAAATTACCATACTACTCCCAAGCTCTCGCCTGGGAGATAATAACAATAACAAATATATATGATGTACTCTCATATGGAGTATGTAATCTAGAAAAATAAACGATGGAAGAATTAATCTAAAATTGAAAATTTAGTTAAAAGAACAAGAAATAGTAAATTGGACTAATGAATATCGGGGTTGCCGCATCGAGGGGTATTCATTAACGCTATCGTGATAAAATTCTTGAAATTTTTTGATGGCGCGTTTAATTATTTCATCTTTTGAAGCACCATCACTAACATTGGCACGAGCAAATTTGAGATAACCATAAGCTTCGAGATAGGGTTTCGGATCAAAAGCTTGATGATCGGTTGTGTGATTATCATCGTCTGACATGTTTCTCTCTCTTAATCAGATAGAGAAAGTGTATGAAGAAATGTGGAATTTGTGTTTGGTGTGTATGATATGTTTGGCTAATGTTTTTTTTTCTAGGAAATTACACGATGTATATATTATCAAATAAATCGCTACACCATCATATAAGTGATACATTTACACCACACAAATGTAAGAATATACTACACCGCACGCCGGGATTGAACCCAAGACCTCTTACTAAGAAAAAACTTGTGGTGCAGCTAGCCACTTGAGCTAATGTTTTTTTTTTTTAAGAAAATTACAAAGGTATATATATAATGTCAAATAAAACACTACAACACCATATAGGTGGGACATTTACACTACACAAATGTTATTATACCTATATTTATAGATATTTTTGCGACCCCTAGCAATTAAAGATTATTATTTGTATTTGATTTAGTACTTAATTATTTGTTTCCATAATCTATTCATTAATGATGGAGGTTTTTTGTGTAATTCTTAAAAAAGACGGAGGTTCAGAAAAAATCATTCACAATCTTCTAATTGCAAATAAGAAACCTCCCTCTTTAAAAATAGAAATAATATAAATAGATTAATATTCTATTTTCTAAATAAATCGCAATCTTCTAATTCCAAATAAGAAAACTCCATATTTAAAAATAGAAAGAATAGAAATAGATTAATATTCTATATAGGGTAGGTAATTCTGAAAATTCATACAAAACCATTATTAACCCCTTGATTAGATTTTTATTAACGGCTGGCATTTGTTGTTACTAATTTGGTCGAGCTAGATTGGAGATTCGTTTTTCAAATTACAAATCCGAACATAATGATATTCCATGATAAGCTCATTAAAACTCGAATTTTACGACGTGAAAAGCTACAACCATCACCAACATCTAGCTAATTCTAGGACTACGAACAAAATAATACTATTATTTATTGACTTCCGAAAGTAACAAAGTTCCAACTAAATATACGAATTACGAAATATAATATTAATTTGACTCCTCCTAGCTAACCTACAAAACAAAATCATTGCTCTAAAAAAAAAAACCAAATCACTAAATAATACAGTAAGTAACAAAACTATTAATTACTACAATAATATAAATTAACTATATAGCAGGCGAAGGATCGGGATATATAATTATGCTAATGAGCAAATATTCGAATTACTATCCAACTCTCTGAACTGGGAAATAATAACAATAAAAATATAATGTAATCTCGGCCATATATAGATCTAAAAAAAATAAACAACCAAAACAATTAATCTAAAATATAAAATTAAAAGAAAAGGAAATACTGTATTAAATTGAACTAACAAATATCGGGAGTGCCACAAAATCGAGGCATCTTCATTAACGCTATCGTCTTGTTATCTAACTCTCCTGTGGCCTCTAACTTATAAAATTCTTGGAATTTTGATGGCACGTTTCATGATTTCATCTTCGGAAGCACCATCACTAACATTGTCACGAGCAATAAGATACCCTTGCTTTTTGAGAAAGGGTTTCGGATCAAAAGCTTCATCTCGATCGGTTATGTGATTATCATCCTCTGACATGTTTCTCTCTCTCTCTTAATCTTAGATAGAGAAAGTGTGATGAAATTTAGAGGTACTTTATGCGGTGGAATTAATTTGTGTTTGATGTACGATATGTACCTATTTATATATTCTCGTTACCCTAGATCAGGGCCGCCCTGGGCCTAGCCAAGGAGTGCGGCTGCCTACGGCCCAGGGCCAAAAGGGATACCAAAAAAATTTATATTATAGAAAAAATGATATAGCCCATTAATTTATTTTATTTCTTTTTATTTTGGATCCATTATAATTGGGTCTAGTAGTTAATAATTCAATTTCTATGCAACTATACTAGTTATGCAATTTTTATATTTTTTACCATTATGTTCTCTTTTCATTGACTCACTCTCTCCCTCTTGGGGGGTTGGGGGCTTGGGAAAAGGACAAAAATTTCATAGATTTTGCAGACAAAGTAATGTTTTTTATTTAATGTTGTTCTTTATATATATATATATATATATATATATATATATATCAGGGCCGGCCCTGAGCCTAGACGAGGAGTGCGGCTGCCTAGGGCCTAGGGCCAAAAGGGGCTCCAAAAAAATTTATATTATAGAAAAAATGATATAGCCCATTAATTTGTCTTATTTCTTTTATTTTGGATCCATTTCAACTGGGCCTAGTAGTTAATAATTCAATCCCTATGCAACTATACTAGTTCTGCAATTTATTTATTTTTTTACCGTTATGTTCTCTTTCAATGACTCACTCACTCCCTCTTGGGGGTTTGGGGCTTGGGAAAAGGACAAGAATTTCATAGATTTTACAGACAAAGTAACGTTTTTTATTTAATGTTGTTCTTTATATATATATATATCAGGGCCAGCCCTAGGCCTAGACGAGGAGTGCGGCTGCCTAGGGCCCAGGGCCAAAAGGGGCCCAAAAAAATTTATATTATAGAAAAAATGATATAGTCCATTAATTTGTCTTATTTCTTTTTATTTTGAATCAATTTCAACTGGGCCTAGTTATTAATAATTCAATCCCTGTGTAACTATACTAGTTCTACCATTTTCTTTTTTACCTTTATGTTCTCTTTCATTGACTCACTCTCTCCCCTCTTGGGGGATTTGGCTTGGGAAAAGGACAAGAATTTCATAGATTTTGCAGACAAAGTAATGTTTTTTATTTAATGTTGTTCTTTATATATATATATATATATATATATATATAATATTATGACTCATATTTTAATTTTATTAGAGGCTAATTTGATTTAAATTAAAATGGATTAGTGGAACATTGAAGCTCAATTGCTCAAACAATTTTGAAGGAGAAGTTAAGAAATGAGAAGAATCAGAACTATATTAATGTACAAGGAACATGTACATATTCAATCTTTATGTTATAGAAATTCATGAAATATCTATAGAATTATACAATTAAAAAATATCTAACACTTTTCTCCACTAAATAATTGTTAGGATCCTCAAGAACAAGAATCATACTATCGAACATCCAGTGATCGACTTCTAGGTGCTAATTGTT
This sequence comes from Agastache rugosa, assembly GCA_031470985.1. Lineage (NCBI taxonomy): Eukaryota > Viridiplantae > Streptophyta > Magnoliopsida > Lamiales > Lamiaceae > Agastache > Agastache rugosa. The sequence continues at coordinate 22,520,768 of CM062603.1, read as the reverse complement.
CTTTTTTTAATTCTTGTTTATTTGTTATATAAATAAATTATACTTACATGTTTCCAAAAAACATTTATTTGGATATGACAAGAGAAAAAAAGGAACAAGAGAAGATGAGTTTAATAAATTAGGGTTAATTGCAGCTAAATACCCCAACTTTTTCTCAATTGTAGGATTGCACCCTAAGTGAAGATTCTATTAGGAAAATTCTCCAACTTTAGATTCTATCTCAAGCAAAAAAAACCCTCTAATCGGTGCTGAGTTGGCAATCCGAAATGCCTATGTGGCTATATTTCCCGAAAAAGCAAACGACGCGTTTTAGTAGTTATTGAATAGAAAAATATATGATAAAAAATAAAGATAAAATGAATACAAATAAAAGTAAAAATAAATAAAATATTAAAATAATAAAAAAACAAAAAGCTTTCTCTCTCTCATCCTCCCGTCTCTCTCTCTCATCCTCTCTTCCACCACCGCCAAACCATTTCTTCATCTCGTTGCCGGAGCAGACGGCGGTGAAGCCGGCAAATGAGAAGGTAATTGTCGGCACCCAAGCCCTTCTCATCTCCGCCGCCCGCTGCCTCCTCGCCACCGCCCTCCTCGACGACCCTCCAACTCCTACTTCGTCATCGTCTCGCAAACCCTCGCCCCTAATTCGACGCAGCTTCATCGAAATTCTAGAAGGCGAGCCGCAATTGTGGGATTGGTACATCGCCAGAGGGGAAACCGCAATGCTGCCGGAGGTCCCCTTCGATCTTTGTCCTGACCCGAGCGCACGCGGTGGTGGTGGTGAGGGTGGCAGAAATTTAGGCTGCCGTGTCTGAATGCAGATTCCTGCTACCCCGAGGAGCATTATTTTCCTGCGGCGGAGATAAGGGACTTGACGCGGAAAGGCGTGAGGGTGTGGCTGGGGACGTTCGAGACGGCGCGGCGGCGATGGCCTACGACCAAACGGTGTTCTCGATGCGGGGGCAGGCGGCGGTGCTCAACTTTTCGGTGGAGAGGGTGCAGGAGTTGCTAAGGGAGATGAGGTGGTGCATGGAGGAGGAGGATGGGTGTTCGCCGGTGATGGCTTTGAAGAAGAAGCACTCAATGCCGCGGAGGGAGAAGAGGAGGGAGGTGTTTGAGCTTCTTTGGCCTTGATGGTGTTTGGGCTTGACCATTTGGTGTTGGACCATTTTTTATTTTATTTTTTTTAATTTTTTTCCATCCAAAACAATTTCGTTTTGGGTCGTTTTGATTGCCACATACTCTTTATTAATTCACGTTGGTGCCATGTATGCAACTAATGACACGTATATGCCATATCAGTAGATTCCTTGGCGGAGTGGGTTTTGATTGCCACATACTCTTTATTAATTCACGTTGGTGCCATGTATGCAACTAATGACACGTATATGACATATCAGTAGATTCCTTGGCGGAGTGGGTCGTCGGGGTGCAAACTGAGATGAATTCTTACGTTGTGGAATTTTCCTGATAGAATCTTCGTTTGAGGTGCAATCCCATAATTGAAAAAAATTTGGAGTATTTAGCAACAATTAACCCAATAAATTATGACAACTTGTGTGTGAAAGTGAAATGTATGCAAAGTAAAAGAGGCGGAAGCAAAGGTTTCTATAAACGAATAGGAGGCCATTTGTTTTCTTTTCGCCTAGGGCCTCCGAAATGTCAGGGCCGACCCTGCCCTAGATGGAGGTTTATAATAATTCACGAATAAAATAAAGGACGTGGCTCAACATATTTTATTACCTTAACATGTCTAATACTTGATTATATTATATTGTTACGGAATTATATTAGTATTAGATTGAGCTTTGCTAAATAACCAGATTTTGGCCAACCACATAGAGATTTATATGATGCACTGGTATGCTATTTTAAAGTCTACAATTTTAATGTGTAATGATAATTTATAATTATAAAATGATATAAAAAGTTTATAAATATTATTGATATAAATACAAAATAAAACTATATTTAAGATTGAAAATGGGAATGCCGATGAGGCCTAGCTCAATTGGCTCGCTGAGGCACCACAAGACTCTCCTTAGCAAGAGATCTTGGGTTCAATCCCGCCTGCGTGCGGTGTAGCGGTTCCATATTTATATGGTGTAAAGGTCCCGCCTATATGGTGGTGTAGTGCTTGATTAGATTATATATATAGCTTGTAATTTAAAAAAAAAAGGATTGAAAACGGGAATACGTACACGTTTCGGTCATTTATAAACTGCAACATCATTTCTAAAAGAGGGAAATATTATAATAGCCACTTAAGTTAATAAAAACAAAATAGTAGCCACTATGTTAATTTATATAAGTACTGGCCACACTTACAAAAATACTCCTACATAATTAATTAATATAAATTTTAATTTTTTACAAAATTAATTACATTTTCCTTCTTCTTCTTTTCACTCCCATTCGCATCACCTCCACTGCTATCTCCACCGCTCATTCTCCACCGACTCCGCCGCCGTCTCCGCCGTTTTTCCTCTACCGCTATCGCACTTCTATCGCCCCTTTTTCGCCTCTAAACCGTTTCATTATCTTGTCGGTCCACCGTCTCCGTCGCTCACCGCCTCAACCCGTCATGAATCCATCTCCAACCTCACATCTCATCCTCCACCTCCGCCTACGCGAATCCCTCTTCGCCGCTCTAACCTCACATCTCATCCTTCACCTCCACCTTCTCGGCCTACCCGCTACACCGCCTCGACCTCCGTCGCATCTTCGTCGTCGTATCTCCGCCGTCCAAATGTCGGAAGGAGCAAGTAGATCGACTCGCACCACGTAGGATGTGAGTGGATCTACTCGCGCCTTGCTTGTACGTACGTGGGCGAGCGGCTTGTGCGCGCTGCTCGTGCATGTCCACTAGAGTCAGGATGAGGTGCGAACGGGGCGAGCGAAGGACGTTCGCGCTTCGCTCGCACACTCGCACTACTCGCTCGCTCCACTCTGACCACTCGCTCCACTCGGACCACTCGCACCACTCGTTCGAGCCAATCGCACCACCCACTCGCTCCACTCGCACCACCCACTCGTGCCACCCACTCGCACCACTCGCTCCACTCGCACCACTCACACCACTCGAGCCACTCGCACCACTCGCTCGAGCCACTCGCAGTCTCGCACCACTCGTTCCACTCGCTCCACTCGCACCGTTCGCACCACTCGAGCCACTCGCACCATTCGCCCCACTCACTCCACTCACACCGCTCGCACCATGTTCGACACCCGAAGCGTACCAGCGAACGAAGGTGCGACTGAAGCGAGTAGATCTCACTCGCTCCACTCGTACCACTCACTCAACGCCATGTTCGACACTCAAAGCATACCGGGCGAATGAAGGTGCGATTGGAGCGAATAGATCTCACTCGCTCCGTTTGCGCCTTTCAAAAATCGAATGAACGGAAGAGAGCAACTCGTCCTACCTCTGCCATCACCACACCTCCAACGTTGCAACTTCGATCAACTCGCCTTACCTCCGCCGTCGATAGTGATTGCCTTCATCGGACCACTTTCATCACGCCACCATTATATATTGGTCTCCGAAAACGAATGATAGAGAAATAAAGAAAGACAATGGCCAGAATTAGATGTACGAGATAGAGAGGGTCGCTGGAATTCGATGAACGAGAGAGAGGGTTGGCAACGATGAGAGAGAGAGTAGAAAGAGAAGAGAGTGACTTTGTTTAGTGATATTTTATTTTTATTTCAAATTAAATACAAATATAAGTATAAAATGGTAGAAATATAAGTTAAAAGGGTAAAAAAATATTTTCAAACAAATAATAGCCAGTATTTATATAACATTAAGTTTATGGCTAGTATTTTGCTTTTATTAACTTAAGTGGCTATTCTACATAATTTCTCTTTATTAGTCTTTATAAAATGTACTACTAAATTAATATTATTTGCAGATTAAATATTACTTAATTACAATTCACAACTTATAGGATACATGCAAATTTTTGTTTGACTAATTAAGAAGGATATATGCTCAACTTTTTCGGATGTATTTAGGATTCGTTTGGTATTCATATATGTATATCAGGTATGAGTATGAATATGATCCATATCCATACCTTGTGCTTGGTATATAAGTATATGGATATCAAATTGATAACTTCATATCCTTATTTTCAACATTTTCATATACCAAATTTTTAAACGGTATCACTCATATCTTTGCTTTTCCTAATAAACGCTCAACCATTTCTTTTTTATCCTTCTCCACAATCACGATCTTTCAAGTGAAATTGGCCGGATCTTCCACAATTTCTTCCGCTGTGTGGGCCCAGGGATTGAAGAGAATAATCGATCGAAAACGGCGAATTCTTTAACAAGTTTTTGCGGGGTGGATGGGGAGATTTTGGGGTTTGATTCCTTTCATTACAGTTGCAGCGAAATTTCGGGAAATGGTTTGGGCTTGATCGACAAAATCGAACATTGTGGGATGGTGCCCGAGCCGAAGATCTGCTTCTCATCGGCTTCGAAGGAGTGCTCGGGATTTGGATCGATGTAGTTTGCGCCGTCGGAGAAGCAGATTTTGGTGTTGGATTTAGGCGGCGGAGTTGCATTCGTGGCCGATGATGCCGTTGATCGAGAAATTTAGGGATTTCTTCATCCAGCTCAAGCATTTGTTCTCCATTACTAGAATTACTATAGTTTTGATGGGCTGCTGCTGATGGGATTGTGAGAAAATAGATGCAATTAGGAAGAAAATGAAGAACAATGGCAGCAATCAGTGAGAATCAAACAGTCTCTCTCCTCTCTCTCTCTCTCTACGTCTCTCTCTCTGCAACAATATTGGAAGAAGAAGAATGTTTTTTCTGTTAATTGACAAAATTTGATATCTCATATGATAATAGTATGTACCAAACACAGATATCAGATATCAATTTCATACTCATAACTAATATTCGATATTTATACCTATACCTCTGATATACTAGTATATGAATACAAAACAGGCCCTTAGGCTTCACGAACTACTTTTTGAAAGTAACTATATTTTTAAATATAACTGTCTATTTAAAATTTGACGATAAAAAGTAATCGTTAAAATTCTATTTTAATATATTAATAGATGGTGTGTATTATTTATAAAGGAATGATTTTTTAATTAATTTATCATATCGATATACATGTGTATGTGTATCCTTGGTCTCTATAGAGAGAACTACATCTAAGATCGTTTTTAAGTTATATTTTAAATCATACCACATTAATTTGAGATTTTAAATTCTATTAACATATCGTCCAGATTAATTGCAATTATCTCTCATGCATCTTGCAAACTATTTTATTTGATTATATCAAAAATAAAAAATTTAGATTTGATAGACGTGTTCATATATGTACTAGTTTTCATATTTATCATATGCGATGAGATTGATGGTATACTTTTTCCAAAGGATATTAAAGAAACAATGGGATTCATACATTCAAACACTTATATGATATTCATCGATTTTTTATTGGGAATTAGACACATGAATTCTAGTAAACTACAGTGATCTAATTTTCCATCTATAAATGTGGTTTGTCGATTTAATAAAATTAAAAAAAAAAATGATTTTCTACTATTGGGTAGGTTTTGCAAGAATTTTTTTTATGGTCAATTAGTTGCTTAGTGGTAGAGTGGACTATTTGAGGCCAAAGGTTTCGGGTTCAAACTTCGCTAATATCTTTATAGGTTGAGTCTGTCTCACTTGTACTTAAAAAGTATGGTTTACTTGTCCTGTGTGGTTACATTCCTTGCTTTCTAAATTTTTCATTTTTCTCTCTTTTCATCTTTTATTTTTTTTATTAATAATAAAATATTATCTCTTCTTTTAAAGAAGGCATATTTCATAAAAATGAATGTTAAAAAAGAGTTGAAGCCAAAGTATAAAAGTTTGCATATCTATGTATGACAAAATTTGAAATATGCAGGCATTTTACTCGCACATCTATACATATAATTAAGTAAATAAGTAATTATGATCGCACAACCAATAATTCAAACATAAGGGGGGGAAATAATACTTCTACAATTGATACAAGAGGGGCTAAAAGTAAAATCAGTTGAGTAATATGCAGGGGAATCGAATCGCATATCAATTTGTCATATATATAGGCATATTAGCTCTCTTCCGTAAAATCATTTCATCGTCTCTTCTGTTGATCAATATTCACACTCTTCGTATTCCAAATTGATTGTGATGAAACGCCCGAAACTCAATTTGCATATTTTATATGATAAAACTAGCTATATAATGCATGTGCTTTGTTCGTGCAAAACACGTGCATTTAACTAGTTTTTTTTTTTTTTTTTTTTTTTTAAGAAGAAGTAAGAGAATTTTTTGAACTAATGAGAAATTTTTCGATCAAATGAAAGAAATGAGTGAAAGAATTATAACCATTTTAGTGGCACAATTAGAGTTCAACAATAAAAGTCGAATTATATCATATTACTATGATTTTGGATTTAATTTGTCGTAGTCAGAATAATATCGAAATTTGACTAGTTAATTAATATTTTTCACAATAAACTTGTGTGTATATTTAAAGAAGATATAACTTTTTCTTTAACTTGACTTAGTTAGGGAAAAGAAGATATAGTAATTGATCCTAGCTCCCTAGAAATTAGTGCGACAAGTTATGTATCATAGAACAAATGCCGAATTTATTTTACGTTGAAATAAATCAAAAAACGAATTAAGCACAAATTAATTAGAATAGGAGGAAATTAGTTAACAGCGATCCGGACCGGCGGGAAAATATAATTAATCTCCAGTATCCATACTATATCAAATTAAATATGTCCCAAAAAATCTATAAATATATATCCTAATGAATTACATATTCATATATCCATGTACTATATCAAATAGCTAGTCTCGGTTGTCTCGCAAATAATATATCCATATACTATATCAAAAAGCTAGTCTCGTCTGACTCGCAAATAAACCATAATTATATATATATATATATATATATATATATATATATATATATATATATACTATCCTAATGAATTACACACCTATTCATCATCACTACATAATACTAGCAATAGAGGTAATTGAAGGTGTATACTGTAAAGCAAACATTTTATGTTTGTATACACGGTTTCTATTTCCGCTATTTCTCTCATATCTGATTTGATTGTTTGTCGCATAATACATCATGTCCCATTATCTCGTGTTATAGATTAAATGGTGTGTTGTAGATCATAGAGAATCATTTAATCAGTTTCTCATGTGATATTAATCAGTATTCACAGCCGAGATAACTTTGGACAAGTTGTTGGTTTAGGCTGTAGTATAAAACAGAAAGTACTTTGTCTTGACTACTTGTTTATACTAATACGTACGTCTACGTATTGAAAGGATCGCAGTGAGACGTGTTATTCTATTTTGACCGTTTGAGAAGAACCAAGGTCTCGGTGACTCGATAAGTCTAAATCCTAATAAGTTATTATGTGTGTTCAAGTGTCTTTCTGTCACTTTGACTTACCATGGGTGAGAGTTATGAGTTAGCTCAATATGCCCCGTATCTTGGGTGACAGTAGCATTTGTTCGATACTTAGTTAACTGTATTAGAGAACCATGTCCTGGAGACCTCAGGTTGATGACATTCCCTTAAGGAGCTCACTTAGTTTATCATACTAAACCCTGCAGGCGGATTTAGTTATCCGGTATGATAATAATGTTGAGTGGTACTACTTAAGGAATTAAATATATTACTTAATTTAAGCTGTCAGAAGCTTTAATTAATTAATGAATGTTTGACTTCTTAAACATGGGGATTATCGAAGTTAAAATTAGAAGCCCTGATTCATCAGTGGGCTAGAGCGGCAATGCATCACTAATTCTTTAGTGGAATAAATTAGTGATTATATGCTTGTAATTATTCTGGGCTTGAATAATAGAATACAAGTATATAGGAGGCTCAACTCTAGCTTTCTAATAGATCCCTAGGACGACCCAAATATCTCTCAATTTCAAGCCCAAACCATCTCTAGGTCATAATGGGCCTTGGCCCATGGATTGATCTATTTAATTATAAGCCCTCTCATGTAACCCTAATCTAATGCTTCCATTCTTGTTAGCCACCAAAAAGGGTTAGAGAGAGAAAAGTAGTGAGGGTTTTGGAGCATCTTGAGGATCTTGGAAGATTGCTAACCACGTGGCTTCCGAGATCGAGACGGGACACATCCTAGAAGATCAACTAGTGGAATCGTTCCACGAGCTCCGAATCTAAGAGAACGGTACATCGAAACCTTGTATGGTTATCTTTAAATTAATAGGAGCATGTTAGAAAAGATTCTTGTATGTCGAGTTAGATATCCGAAATAGATCCGTGGGCAAAAGGATTCGGCTTTCACTAGCCGTTCCAACAGTAATTTATACCTATATTCATCCATACTACATAATACTAGCCATAGAGATACCTTAGACCTTCCATGTCATCTTGGTTGAGGTATCGTCTGATTTCACCGATGCCTATCGTGGAATAGATTACCACCGATCGGAACTGGCTGTGGTCGGGTCCCAGGACGTGACCCAACTCATGTACCGCGAGGCTCTCAAAATCGTAGCAGCCCCTCTCGCAGTAGTGCCACCCATACGACCACAGACATCGGCATTAAAATGCAGCCGACCATCCATGGGTCGGAATGCATGGGCTAATGCCCCATAGGGATGAAAGGGGTTATCATCACCATGGTCGCCATGGTAGAAGCCGATCGATAGATCACTTGGGAACGGCCAAAACGCGCAAATGCTCATGCAAAGCACATGCATGCAGATAAATTTCTTGAAAAATAAAGCCATATTGATAATTAATGTTTTAAAGTAATGTGATAAAAGTATTAAATAAATTTCAATTATTAATTCTTAATAAATATTTATTTATTTACCACTTAAATATTATTTAATATTGTATTAATTAAATTAAAGAAAATTATAAAATTAATTTATAAGAACGTAGTGCCACTTTACAACTTAGTTTGCGTCTTTTTGTATGATAAAATTATATATATGCACGTGTTTCGCTCGTGCAAAGCACGTGCATCTAACTAATTTTTTTTTGAAAAGTAAGAGAATTTTTTTAAACTAATGAAAAATTTGTAAATTAAATTAAAAAAAAATGAGTGAAAGAATATATAACCATTTTAGTGTCAGTGTTTGTCGCAGCCCGGCCTAGAATTTAGATGACAAAGCCGGTGGGTCCCACGACGTACACAATTTATGATTAACCAAAGGATAAGATAGCGACCCGACTATCAGTTAATAAGAACAAAGGACACTTATGCTCAATGATTTCTCAACTTAGAATAAATATGACATACATGTTTCAAAATCAACGAATATAACTTAATCAACTCGGAATTCAATAGACCTGTTCAAACATATTATCAACAAGAAACAAGAAGACGACAAGCTGATTTTAGGATCAAGAAAGTACGATAAAGAAAACTGTTTCAAGTTCGACAAAGCTTTCTCAAACAACAAACAACATATATATATATATATAATCAAGTGGCTGAGTTTCAAAAGAACTTGACAAAAAGAAAAAGAGTTCGACTTTAACATCGACTCTAAAATCCAACATCATTATACAATATCAAACTTCATAAACTTGCAGCGGAATACGAGAGAATATATGTATGAAGACATATATTCTAGGTCTAAACACTTCAAAAACAACTTTTCTTTCCAAGACGACAATAACAACAACAATACGTCCGGCACTCGTCATCTTCATCCTTGCTAACCTGAACGTTTTAAAAAAATAAAATGCGGGGCTGAGTACTTCGTACTCAGTGGGCACACACCAAAATATTTGAAATATTGCTTCTTAGAGTTAGAGATTTAACTTGCCATAGAGCATAAGCACAAGTAATTTTTTCTCAAAAACAAACCTGTGCATGCTCAACATTTTCTTTTCTGTAAATCATGTTTGTCTGGCCATACATATACTTTAATATGTATGTACCAGATCTACAATCATATAATGATAGTGTTGAGAAGGAGGCCTCCTTCTCAACACTATCACTATGTGATTATAGATCTAGTACATACCTCATAAAGTATATGTCTGGCCAGACAAATATGATTTACAGAAAAGAAAATGTTGAGCATGCACAGGTTTGTTTTTGAGAAAAATTACTTGTGCTTATGCTCTATGGCAAGTTTAATCCCTAACTCCAAGAATTAAATTTTTAAGTATTTTTGGCATGTGCCCACTGAGTACTTTGTACTCAGCCCCCCGTATATTTTTTTTTTAAATGTGCAGGTTAGCTGGAATGAGGATGATGTGTGTTGGATGGACGATGTTGTTGTTAAATACTTAAAGGTTGTTTTGAGAAGTTAGACCTAGAATATATGTCTTCATACATATATTCTTTCGTTTTTCCGCTGCTATGATAAGATGGTTGTTTTGAGAAAGTTTATGAAATTTGATGTTAATGATGCTGGATTCTAGAGTCAAACTATGTTTAAGCCGTTTGAATTCTAAAGTCGAATTCTCTTTTTGTCGAGTTCTTTTGAAACTCAGCTACTTGATTATATATATATACATATAAGTTGTTCGTTGTTTGAGAAAGCTTTGTCGAACTTGAAACAATTTTCTTTATCGTGCTTTCTTGATCCTAAAATCAGCTTGTCGTCTTCTTGTTTCTTGTTGATAATATGGTTGAACACGTCTATTAAATTCCGAGCTGATTAAGTTGTATTCGTTGATTTTGAGACATGTATGTCATATTTATTCTAAGTTGAGAAATCATTGAGCATCTTTGTTCTTATTAATTGATAGCCGGGTCGTTATCTTATCCTTTGGTTAATCATAAATTGTGTATGTCGTGGGACCCACCGGCTTTGTCATCTAAATTCTAAGCCGGGTCGCGATGAGTGGTATCGCAGGTGTCCGTTCGCTCTAATACATTAGTTCTTAAAAGTCTAGTCTAGTTTGAATTCCTAGACTAATCGAGAGCAAGGTCTGTTGCTCGAAGTTTATATTTCTTAAAGTCTAGTCTGGTTTGAATTCTAGACTAGTCGAGTTTTAACAACAACGAAAGTCCAGCATCTCATCTCATCCGGCAAACCAGGTACGCATTTAAAAGTTTTCTATGTTTAAAAAGTTTGAAATTTGAAGTTCCATGTGACTGACGGACTGTTATGTGGACTTGATCAACCCACATAACTAGAAACTCAGTAATATGGTTCTTCCGCTCTTATAATGAAAATAAATAATGAGATGAAGTTAGAAAGTTTGAGATATGAGATTGTGTAGTGGAATTGAGACCTTAATGAGGTTGTAAGTTGGCGAATAATTGTGCAAGTAAGTTGGTTGTTTAACTTTGGAATGTACCATGAGTTTGGTACCATCGTTTGGAAGCGAAATTAGCTTCTTGAAGTGACGAGGCCATGAGAGAGTTTCAGCATATGCGTATGAGTACATAGAGACGTTAGCTTCAGCATGTTTCCATCGTGGTTGCATGGATATTAATAAGACTATTATTTCAGGAGTTCTCGAAATAGTAAGATTAATTCCTCATTTTCCCGACGAGTGAATGGAGCAGGACTTCAAGATTCGATGTCGCAAGACAACCCAATTCCTTTTCTTATTCCTTAAGGGAATTTCGAGTCATTATTTCTCCTCGTTCTAATGATTATAGTTTTGATGAAAACTTATTTATTTCTCAGCCGTTGTCGAATGGCTATGTTTCATCTCCACCTTTATTAAATATTTTTGTTTCTGTTTCCGAGCCTTTTGCTTCGGTGAACAGCTTGGTTCCAGCTCCCTTTATTGATATAGTTCCATTAAATCCTTCTTTGGATACTCTTCAAGTTTTAAATTCTTCAGAGCTTGATTATTTCTTTGGAACTCAGCTTATTTCATTCATTTTTACGAGAGGAGTACGTCTGGACCGCATCGTCATGTCAATGACGAAGAAATCGTTGACCCCGAGGTCAAAGCAACTGAAGGATATTTTTATCTTCGTCGTATGCCGTTTAGCCATCTAGGATTTCAGCCTAGTTTTAGGCCTTTTTCGGGTATGGTCGACGTGAGTGTTGTCCGTTTGACGTTACATGAAGTGGAGAGAGCCGAGGAGAGTACCGAGTTTGAAAGTAAGGAAGAAAAAGAAGAAGAAGATCAATTAGAGGATAAGCAGAGAGAGGGTTCGAGAGTGGCGTTAATTTAATAGATTAATAATCGAACAAATTTTACGCTTGTTTAGTAGGTTTTCATATAAAGATGCATAAAATGTTAAGTTTTCAAAGATTCGGTAGCGATGAAGAATTCCGCTCCGAGAAAGTAGTTTTGCGTGATGCCCTAAAATCACGGTTAATATGGGGAGTTTTTGTATAGAGAAAAATCCCTCGTTTTTGAAAAAGTTCTCGAAGAAGTATGGCCAAAGCAGTCATTTTAGAAAATTTCCGAGTTTTGTATTTATGTCGGAAATTATATCTTAAAAATGAATTAATGAAACAAGAATTTTTGAAGTAAAATAAAGTTTATTTTAGTAAATAAAGCGTTAAACCAAGAATTGAAAGATAGAAAGTTCGTTGAGAGCATAAATAATTGAAGGAGAAATTTTTCAGTCATAAAAATCAGAAACGGCTGCACTTCAGAGATTTCTCAAAAATAATACAGGGATTGAAGTGAGAGACCGCTGTGAAGTCAGAGACCGCTGAAAATAATACAGGGCGAGAAGTCAGCCATCTCCTAGACTCAGCGCTCGCTGAAGGAAGCAGGACACCGGAACTCAGCGTCCGCTGAGGTCGAGCGGTCGCTGACCATGGCGGGTCAGCCGCGGCTGAGTCCCAGCGGTCGCTGACCTGGGCGGCGGCTGTTCTGCCATCTTTTACTCCGGAGGCCATAACTTCCTGCTTGTTTAACGGAATTCAGATCCGTAAATTGGGTTAAAAACTAGACATCCGTGGCTTTCTAATGGTATCCTGCACGTCCCCTGGTTCTAAATATTCTGTTCTGAAATTCAGTTTTAATCTGCTGCATTTGTGCAAATTTTTCTATAAATTATTTCTTTCAAGTTTAATCAATTTATTTTGATTTCTTGGAACTTTCTAAATCAAATTCTTGCTCATTGATGTAAGCTTGAGATCCTTTATGTGAGGAGCTTTCGTAAGCAAGATGATGAATTAATTTTAAGCAAGAAGATTGATTATTTTTTTTTTGGAAGTAAAGTGATCGGGAGACACCGTTGGAAAACGACAAGAAGATGAAAGCAATTGGAGAAAGAGAAGAAAAATAAGTATGAAGAAGAGAATTTAAATAAGTATTGAAGAGTGAAAACATAGTTTAAAGTATGAAAGATCGAAAGAAGCAGTTCAGTAACTCGACTCAGCGTCGGTTGGGCAGGAGCGACCACTGACCATGAAAGGTCAGCCATGGTTGAGCCCAGCAAACGCTGGACTTGGGCAGGTCAGCCCAGGTTTTCTTCATCCATTCCATTCTTCGTTCGTTCCATTCGTCGTTTGTTTCATTTGTCGTCCGTTATTCGTTTCATTCGTCGTTAGTTTAGTTCTTGGTTGTGTTGTTGTGTTCTTGTTTTATTTTTCGTTAGTTATATTCTAGTTATGATTTAGAAAAAGGTTTAAGATGAAGTTAATAACTCAAAAGAATTTATAATGAAGTTTATATGTCAAGATGATATTATTCATTTCTTGAATTATTAAGAATGCATGAGCCAATTATATTTAGCAATTTTGAGCATAAAAAAAATAATTGCTACTTGAATTATTTTTATGCTTAATTATTGAAGTGATTATATGAAGAAAATGAATCGTGTGATTTAATATTTATGATAATGAGAGTGAATCGTTTGATTCATTAATTATGATGAGCATGTTATGTGTTAATGATGTGATTAAGAATTTTTCTAAAGTTTTTAAAACCTAGAAAAATTTTATCTCTTTAATTTAAAGAAAGTAAGAAATTTACTAATTAACGAACCTAGCAAGTAAAATTCGTTTTAAAGGAAGTAGAATTTTTTTTCAGAAAACCTTAGTTGTTTAATCAGAATGCCGCCAAGAGATATACCAAGAGGTAGAGGAAGAGGAAGGGTGGATGGCGAGCAAGAAAGAGAACCTACCCCACCTCCTCAGCCTGAAAGGAGGGTCGAAGAACTCTTTCTTCGACAAAATCCTCCGACCTTCGACGGAAAAGGAAATCCGTCAGTAGCAGAAGAATGGATTCGCGCTTTAGAACGAATCTTTAGGTTTCTTCGATGTGATGATCGTGAACGTCTCACATGTATGACATATCAGCTGAAAGGATCTGCCGACTATTGGTGGAAAACCCGTCAGAGAATTTATACTCCTGAACAGTTTGAAAATCTCACTTGGGAGCAGTTCAAAGAAGCTCTCTTTGAGAAGTACGTTCCGAGAAGTTATCGCAAGCAAAAAGAAAACGAATTTGCAAGTCTCAAGCAAGGGAATAAGACGGTGTCAGAGTACGATCGTGAATTTTGTGAGTTAGCTCGTTTCGCCCCTGATAAAGTTGATTCAGATGAGAAGATGTCCGAACTTTTTTGTGCCGGACTTAGACAAGATATAAAAGTGGTCTTAGCAAGTCAGAGTGCTATGACCTACGCTGAAGCGTTAAATCGAGCCTTAGATATGGAGTTGGCAATGCAGCCAGAAAAACCAGTTCAGACTCCAGCACCTTCCCCAAATCAATCCCCAATGGCCGATAAATCGCAAGCTTCGCACCAAACTCTTATTCAAAAGGGAAAAAGAAAGTGGAATGCTGAAAATCAACCTAGCAAGAAGTCATGGTATGAGCAGAGTCACCAGCAATCGACCCAAGAAAAATATAGACCTCCTATTGTTGGTCAAGATAGCTCGTCTCAGAGACAGCAAGGAATTTCTCCATGCTCTAAGTGCGGAAAAATGCACCAGGGAATTTGCAGAGCAGGAAGTAATAGCTGCTATGCATGTGGGCAACCCGGTCATTACTCTTATCAGTGCCCAAATAAACAGGAAGGGACTGGTGGAGAAAGACCTAATCAGTCTCAGTCTCAGCATCTAAAGGCCATTGAAGGAGTCCATCAGCCAAATCCGCAGCAGTCACCACTGCAAGAGCAGCAGCAACATCAGAGAGATTTTGATCTCAATCAGGACACAAGCGTCAAGGATCAGGGAAATCTGGCAGGTATGAGTTGGATAGGTGGTGTACCTGTAATAATTCTTTTGATACTAGTGCAACACATTCCTTTATATTAAGTGCATGCGTAGATACTCTTAGTCTTAAAATAGAATAAGTTAGCCAAACTTAAGAGTATCGACCCGATAGGTAAAGCTACCTCAGCCACACATGTTTGTCCTAATCTAGAATTTGAGATTGATTCCCTTAAGATGTCAGCAAACCTTCTTGCCATACCTCAGAAAAGCTTACGTTAAAGCCAATACCTCAGGATAATGTGTATAGACTACCGAGAGTTAAATAAGTTGATGTTGAGGAATAGATATCCTTTGCCAAGGATAAATGATCTGTTTGATCAGCTCAGAGGAGCTAGCTAGTATTTCCTCAAAGATTGATTTAAAATCTGGCTATTATCACTGGAAGAATCATCAAGAAGGAGTGGCCGTAGAACCAAACCTCAGTTATGAAAAAAAAAAAACTGGATGCGATATTGGATAAAAAGGTCCAGCTGTTTAGGAATAAATCGATCGCGTTAGTAAAGGTTAAGTAGAGACATCATGGGCCAGAGGAAACAACGTGGGAGCTTGAAGATAAGATGAAGGGAAGTATTTCCGAGTTTTTTCCCTCGAGATAAGCAAATTTCGGGACGAAATTTATTTTTAGGGGGAGAGAATGTAGTATCCCGCTTTTTCATAACCGATCTTAGTAATTAATTAAGAGCTAGTCTAAAAGAATTAAGTTGTGAGAACTTAGAAAGAAAATAAGTTCCGGCAATTAAAAAAATATATATATATTTCGGCAGCCCTAATTTGCCGAAAGTAAAGAAATTAAGTAAATTAAGTAATTTAAGATGTTAATCTCGTCTCGGATGATCCGAGAAAGATTACGAATGTGTTTAGGATTATGTGCTTATATGTTTGGATTTTAATTGAAAAGTGTGTGTTTAATTTGAAGATTTGATTTCTCCGGAGATCGTAGAATTTCTCCGGCAATGATATTTTTAGTCCGGATTTTTATTTCCGGAATTTTTCTCGAGAAAGCTTAAATTAAGGTTAAAGAAACCCTAATAAAATTTATAGAGCTCGAGAATTTATTATTTAAAGCCGGGATGATTTTGATTAACGATTTAATGATATTTAAGTGATTAATTAGAGAATTTATTAATTAATTACTTAAATAAGATACTATTGCTAGATATTTTAAATAAAGCTTATCTAATAAGCTTTGATTTAATTTTTATTTAATTAAATCTAATAATATCTACATGGAATATTTGATGGTACAAAGGAATCCCATGTTAGATGCTAGCTAAGTATTAATTAAATTAAATAATAAAATCTAATAAAATCTAATGATAAGATCCTTAATTTGATCTTATCCCAACATGTAATTATTGCAAATAGTAATTTTTGTCTAATGCATGAATGAAGATAGTAATTATCTAACATCATTCATTCATCTCTCATCACTCACTCTCTCGGCACTCTCTCTCAAAACACACACGCATAACACACACACAACCTCCATTGAAGATCAAGGATTCAAGCTCAAGAATTTAAAAGATCAAGCATCTATTTCAGTCAAGAAGGTTAGATCTATACTTGATCAAGAGCTTGGCCAAAGATTAGCAAGAAAAATCCATCTTTCTTCATTCCAAAACTTTCGAATTTTTCATGAAGTAGGATGAATGTTTTGATCTTTGGATATTATGTTAGATCTATGATCTAAATCCCATTTTTTAGCATCACTTTAAGAAGAATCCAACCTAAACCTAATTTTCTATTTTTTTCGAAATTTTCAATAAAATTAGGGGTTTTTGATCCTTTGATCCTATGATCAAATTGATGATTTCTATGAGCTCCTATGATGATTATAAACATATTTGATGGTTTGATTTATTAAGATTTGAGAAATTTCAATTTAAATTAACATGATTGGAAGTGATTAGAATGAAATTTGGATTTTAATTCTTAATTTATCAAAAGGACCGAAATATATATGTACAATAAAGCCATGTATTTGATTTTTAATGAAGAAAATAATGATAGAAATGGAATCTACGTTAAAAATTAAGTGACGTAGAATTTTTCAGAATTTTAATACAAAGTTTTGAAATTGAGAGTTTCTAGAGTTTAATTCCTTGATTAATTCGATCGGACCCTACTGATTTACCCATTGAACTCGATCGGATTTAACTGACCCCACTGGATTTACCCTAGAAACCCACTGGATTAACTCAAATTGGTCCATCGATTTTCCGGCCCGGCTCGGTTTTCCGGCCGGCTCGGTTTTCCAATATTTTCCAGCTCGGTTTTCCGGTTCTCAGTTTTCCGGATAACTCAGTTTTTCCAGCTAGCTTGATTTTCCAGACACCTTGTTTTATCCAGCTGATCTTTGATCAACTTGTTTTCAGTTGTTTCTTTCGTAAACTCAAAAGTTATAATGTTAAGCTTAAATGTTATCAAAGAACTTAAGCATTTTTGATGTGCTAAAATAAATAAAGAAAGAGCTTAATGGTTAATGAGATGCTTATATGAAGAAATGAAATATTTTTTTTATGATATGATTAATGTTGACAATAGTATAAGTTATAAATCAATAAATATTAATGAAAAGATGGAAGGGTTAGAAGTAAAGTATATGTTTGCTTATGTCTTTAGAAGTTCTTTTCGAATAGTGAATGATTAAGAGCTAAGATTTAAGATAGAAAGTTTAAGTGTTAGTGGTAGAGTAAAAACCCTAAAAAGCCGAGAAAGATCATAGTATCGAAGCAGCATCTCTCATTCCTCGATTTTTACTTTTCTCGCTCTTATGTTTAAACCTAATTTTAAATTGAAGGACCGAGCGGGACCATTAAGTGAAGGGGAATCGAGAAGTAAAGTTTAGTTCAGCAACTTCGAAACAGGAGGGCTTTTCTAACTAAAGAAATAACAAATGATATACATATATATGATTATATATATGTGATGTTTTTAAATTGATTAACTTGTCAAATGTTTGTATGATACCATCTACTGTAGCAAGATGAATTCAGTCCTACGCAAGGTAGGATTTGTGTACACTTAGTAGTAATCATGTGCCTTCGAAAAGGTGGGCCGATTACAAGTGTTTGAAAAGGAGGCCTCCTTCTCAACACTATCACTATGTGATTATAGATCTGGTACATACCTCATAAAGTATATGTCTGGCCAAACAAATATGATTTACAGAAAAGAAAATGTTGAGCATGCACAGGTTTGTTTTTGAGAAAAATTACTTGTGCTTATGCTCTATGGCAAGTTTAATCCCTAACTCCAAGAATTAAATTTTTAAGTATTTTTGGCATGTGCCCACTGAGTACTTTGTACTCAGCCCCCCGTATATTTTTTTTTAAATGTGCAGGTTAGCTGGAATGAGGATGATGTGTGCTGGATGGACGATGTTGTTGTTAAATACTTAAAGGTTGTTTTGAGAAGTTAGACCTAGAATATATGTCTTCATACATATATTCTTTCGTTTTTCTGCTGCTATGATAAGATGGTTGTTTTGAGAAAGTTTATGAAATTTGATGTTAATGATGCTGGATTCTAGAGTCAAACTATGTTTAAGCCGTTTGAATTCTAAAGTCGAATTCTCTTTTTGTCGAGTTCTTTTGAAACTCAGCTACTTGATTATATATATATACATATAAGTTGTTCGTTGTTTGAGAAAGCTTTGTCGAACTTGAAACAATTTTCTTTATCGTGCTTTCTTGATCCTAAAATCAGCTTGTCGTCTTCTTGTTTCTTGTTGATAATATGGTTGAACAGGTCTATTAAATTCCGAGCTGATTAAGTTGTATTCGTTGATTTTGAGACATGTATGTCATATTTATTCTAAGTTGAGAAATCATTGAGCATCTTTGTTCTTATTAACTGATAGCCGGGTCGTTATCTTATCCTTTGGTTAATCATAAATTGTGTATGTCGTGGGACCCACCGGCTTTGTCATCTAAATTCTAAGCCGGGCTGCGACAGTGTTAGAGTAATACAATTAAATGGTCGGATGAATTATTTTGGATTTAATTTGTCTTATAGTATGTCAAAGATACAGAATAATATCAAAATTTGACTAGTTTAGTTTCATAGAAAGAGGGATTGCTTCAATGATTTTCACACAAACTTTTGTGTATATTTAAAGAAGTGTAGTATTTTTTTTTCTCTTAGGGAAAAGAAGATATTATATAGTATTGATCCTATAAGAATACTCTTCAAATCTTTTTTTTTTCCTTCTTTTTTTTCAATTGATTAATGACGTGATTAGTTAGAAATGAAATTATATGAAAATATAGAAAAAGATGCACGTATTTCTATCTATTTATCTATTAATTTTGACATGACAACTCTCAAGTAAAATCTCACCGAAAATTTCAAGGAATTACAATTACTTAATAAGAAAGAAATTAAGTTGGATGAACTAAAACACCTCCTAAATTTAATCGGATACTGACGTTAAAATATATGCATCATAATTGAAGTGCAAAGAACAAAAATAATTCTTATGTGTCTAGAAGAGCAAAAGTTGTAGTAGTATTTGAAACCGTAAAATTAACAAAGTTTCATAACTTTCGAGGTCTTCTTCTCATGGCGAATCACAAAATAATTACGCGGCTGATGACCATGAAAATTTTATTGAACATTCTGATCTATATATAAGCATATATAAAAGAAAACATATGCAATTCCATGAACAAATCGATGGGAAAACATAATAAGAAAACATAAACTCCATTTCGATTTTCCTTTATTCTGGTAATTTGTCTACTTTTAATTCATATTCATATATTATAGTCTAATAATTTCTATTTTATTATATATATTCACATATCAATATCTATTTGTATATATCAATTCTATCTCAATTCTCAATTCTCACACATATTTATAATAGATCGAGAAAAAAGGAGGATTGTGGCCAAAAATTTCTAGGCCGAAAAAATTTAACCTGATTGACCCGAACCGAAAGTACTCGAACCCTATAAGGCTAGCCCGAAAATCGAGTGGGTTGACTTGATTAATACTATATTGAGAATATGTTTAATATAAATACTATAACTAAATTTACCTTCTCTTAATTTATTATCTTCTTAATTGTTTTGAATAAATCAACATTAAGTATACTATTTATTATTATTATTGTTTTAATGAGGCAAATAACCGATTATATTGTGTAACGACTTATATTTGATTATTTAGATATTTCATAAATTTAAACGGGCTTGAATAATTAGTGGGTATTATTATATGGGTTTGGAACGAGAACGAGTAGTAAAATTACTTTTTAATCAGATTTGAGACATCGAGTATATAAATTCTAAATGGGTCGTCTGAACATTAATCGACATGTCTTGTGAAATTTTTTTTTCACATATTTATCTTTTGTTAAAGATATAATATTTATTTTATAATATTCGAGTTTTTATTGAGATAGATAGTCAGCGATTGTAACAACTTATGTCTATAAATTTTATAGATTCGGGTAATTCGGGGGTATTGCTATACGAGTTTGAGACGAGAATAATAGCGAAATCATCTTTAAATCGGGTTTGAAACATGTACGAGCATATACATTTTAGACGGAAATTATAAATATAAATTTACTTTTTAATAATATGTTTAGTTTAGTTACTTTTAAATTTCTTTATATAAATTATAACATAAAATAATTTCCTATCGATTTTCGACGGGCTACACGCTAGTTGATCCAATAAGAATACTTCGACAAATTAGGGTTTGACACACTCGTGGAAAAGTCATTAAAAAGCTAGTGTATATATATATATATATAAACATCATTAAATAGCTAGTATTTTAAGCAACTAGTAAGTAGCCCGTCGGAATTCGACGGGAAATAACTTTATGTTTTAATTTATATGTATATATTTTGAAAATAATTTTATGTCTTATTTAAAAGTTGTGATATTGTTCGCGTTAATTATTAATCAAACTTAGAAAATTAATTTTATTTCACGTATCTAAATTTATAATTAGGAATGACAATTGGACTAGGTACTCATTCATTAAGTATTTTCAAATCTAAATTTGTTTAGAATTTTTCTACATGTTCTCATCCTAATCTCGGTTAAAATAATAACTTTATAGTATATATACCTGTCTCAAATCCGTTGGATAGTACTCGATAAAAATATGAATACTACCAGTAATATTAATTAAAATTCGTAAAAATCCTTCTTTCTATGTTATTTGAACCGTCTCGTTAGTTTATGCTAAATTACTCGATAAAAATATGAAAAAAAAAGTTAATATTAATTTAAATTAGTAAAAATTCTTCTTTAAGTCTATTTGAACCGTCTCGTTGGTTCAAGCTAAATCGATATACCGAAGTTTTGCCAAAACGCCGAAAAAGATATGTTTACATCTTCAAGTTTTTTTGTTCCTTTTTTTAGCTATCTATCCCACATTTGATTCAATGTATAAATTTTCTAGCAATAACTAATCGAAGTCTGTAGAAAAAATATGAATGAAAAATGAAGAGAATTCCATGTAGACATATTGATTAAAGGGAGAAATAGGATAATAGCACTTTTTAGATTGAAAATACTAATAATAGCACCAATTTTTAAAATACATAAATTATAGCACTTCTGAACATTTTTAGACATATTTACCCTTCCTTTTTCATATCCTTAATCATATTTATTTTAATTAATTTATTGCTTAATTATGGAATTGAAAAGATTGAGAAATAGAAAACATAAACCGTAGAAAAAAAATAAAAATAAACACAGTATCTTCTCTCCCAACCTCTCTCAACCGCCGCTCCTCCAACGTGAAACCATCGAATCCATTTTCGCCATATAATACAGCGAGATCTCTGACAACGACCTTCCTTCACTTCTGGCAACCTCATTCGTCTAGCTTCAGGTAAAAAAATCCATTCTCTCAGATCTGGAACCATCATAATCGTCGTCATAACTCCGGCGACCACATACCTCAATTTCCGACGAGATTTAACAAGTACAATTCTCGCCTTCCTTCCCTCCGCTATCCCCCTCGGTGAAACTGATGAATGTGTTGGTGAATTCACATGAAAAATAATGTGAATTCACATGAAAAATAACGTGAAATCACATTATAATTTGTGTGATTTCATATATAATTCGTGAACACACATGAAAAATAATGTGAATTCATAAGAAGAATAATGTGAAATCACATAAAAAATAATGTGAAATCACATTATAATCTGTGTAAAATCACATGAAGAATAATGTGAAATCGGATGTAGATCGGGGTGGTTGCAGAGGTTGAGCGGTAGGGCGACAAACTGCATGGTGGCGCCGCCTTGGAGGAAGAGGACGGTGTAGTCGGAGGGAATGTTGAGTAGGGTGCGGAGATCTGATTAGGCTTTGGATGGAGAGGAATTCCTTGCCGCGGTGGCTATCTCCATGACTGACATGCCGGAGCCGCACCAGTTGCAGAGGTCCGATTGGGCCTTGAGAAGAACATTCTCCTGCAAGGTGGCGGGGCCGGCGGCGAAGTTGAAGACACGATCAGTGGTAGAGGCGGCTAAGGTGGGGATCTAGAGGGTGGAAGATGAGCAGGAGATGGAGAGGGCTTTTGTGAGGGAGGTGGACGACGTGTAGGGGAGAGTGGTGGGGAAGGCGGCGATTTGGGTGGTCGCAGCGGGTTTGGGATGGAGGAGGGTGGCAGTGGCGGATGAGATGAAGACCAAAATTTTGGGATTTATTTGGAGGGGGAGAAGTTGGTGGAGGAGATGTGAGTGAGTGTGGGTTAGTGGTGTCCGCGGTTCGGTTCAGTTCCGGAACCGGAACCGAACCGGCGGTTCTCAGTTCCGCCCCAAGGGAGCCGAAACCGAACCGCCGACACTTTGGTTTTGGTTCCAAATCGGAACCGCAAGTTTCGGTTCGGTTCGGTTCCGCGGTTCCAGCGGTTCCAAACCGAAACCGCAAGTTTTGGGATTCAAAAATTTTATTTTATTTTTCATTTTTTGCTATTTTTTGTTTAATTGTAATTTTATGCATTCTAATGTAACATTTAGGTGAAATAAATATGAATTGTAACATAAATATAAATAAAAATATAAAAATTAAAAATAAAAGGAGGAATCGGCGGTTCGGAACCGAAACCGAACCAAAACCGGCGGTTCTTGGTTCCACAACTTTGGAACCGGAACCGAACTGCCGTCGATGCGGTTCTCAGTTCCGAACCGGAATCGGTGGTTCGGTTTCGATTCCGGAACCGCCGGTTTCGGTTCGGTTTCGGTTCGGTTCGGTTCCGGCGGTTCTGGTTCTTGTGGGCACCTCTAGTGTGTGTGTATGTCAAAATATTAAAATAAGATGAATTTTATAAATAAAATCATGAGGGATAGAAAAGTCATAAAGTGTTATTTATTGTAATTTTAAAAAGTGATGCTATTATTAGTATTTTTTTTCCTTGAAAGTGCTATAATCCTATATTATCTCTTGATTAAATATATTTATTTAGTCTTCATTGCAATTTTTCATTTACAAATTTTCTACTGGCATCTTAAAATGCTAATTTGTTTTTTCAAAATTTATTTATTGCTTTAAATGTAATTATTACCGCTACTTATACACTAACTTAAAAAATAATTTTAATTCTAATATCTAAACATAATTGATAATGACAATTCTTGTAATACGTAATTTAGTGTCGTAATATGATACATAAAAGTCTATTAGAATTCAATTACAACATGGATAGATCAATAATACATATTGTAATAGTTTATTAGAAGTTAATGACATTATACATGGAAAGATAAATACAAATAGATTACAAATCTTAATTAAATACATATATAATGAATAATAATAATCATAATTATATTTTTGAATTAGAATATATGAATATGATAGATTCAAATTAGAATATATAAATATGAATTAATATTGCACAAAATACCAGAATAAAGGAAAATAGGAAACGGCGAACCGATGAGGGAAATAAGTTTATTTTCCTATCTATTATATAAAGGAAAACAGATTCGAGACTCTCTCTCCTATGTGGCACCCCTCTAATCCCTCTATTCCTATTTTTCTAAATTCTCCAATTTTTTGAATTAAAATCAATATTTATCATATTTTATATTCTATATATATATGGTATAGAGTTCCATAAAATTAAAGTCTACAATTAAATCTTCAAATTATTCTTAAATTTCCATCCTTAAATTTTATTAACATATATTTATAATCATTATTATGGACCAAATTACATAGGATTTTTATTTCTTTTTATTGAGAGCAATATTATAGTTTATAGCGAATGATAGTATACGTAATTTGAATAAAAAGACATAAATAGTACTCCCTTCATTCCAAGTTAGTGTGGTTTTATATAAACGAAAATGAATTTGCCTTACTTCTCTCCTATGTGGCACCCCTCTAATCGCTCGAATTCTATTTATTTAAATTCTCCAATTTCTTGAATTACTGAGCATAAAATAATAGATTTTAAATATTATGTTGGGAAAATTAATAGAGTTTTGATTGGATACCAAAACCCAGCTGACCCCAACCGAGTAGATGATCGCACAAGCCTAAGCGTTTTTCAGCTCACCTGTTTGAGCTTATAGAGTTTCTTAGTTTACAGGTAGATTCGCTGAAGACAGCTGATTACAGCAGAAGACACGGCTAAGCAGACAGCTTAAAGAACTCAGCAGAGCAGACTCAGCAGAGCAAGACCAAGCAGAGTCAAAGATCTTGCAGTATCAAGACTCAGCTCAGTGACGGAAACCCAGCTTAGTCTCAAAGACCCAGCTCAGTGTAAAAGACCCAGCTTAGTGTCGATGACACAGCTCAGGTCTAAAACACAGCTCAGGTTGAAGACACAGCTCAGGTTGATGATACAGCACAGGTCTAAAGACAGCTCAGAATCAAGACACAGCAGAGTCCAAGCCGCTGAAGATACAGCAGAGACGCTTAGCAGCTCGAAGATGAAGACCTTCTCAAAGACAAGATCCTGATGTCAGAAGATCTTATCTGACGCAGTCAGATCAGAGAAGAACTAGCTTCTGCAAATGCAGACCTACTTCGTAGGTAAAGGCCAGAAGTCAACAAGAGTAGGTAAGATTCAAACGGCTCTCTTCCAACGGCTAGTTTGAATCTCCACCTATATATATCTCTCCTCCACCATTGAAGAGGAGAGGCTGGCAAGACGACTGAAGAAATAGAAGAAAACAGAAAAATAAACAACGATCTTCAAAGCCAAATCTTTCAAGAACACCCAGCCAGTCAGCTGTATTCTTAGTTGTTCACATATTCAGTCATAGGCAGAATAGATCAGAATAAATATCTTAAGCCTAGTTTGAACGAGTTCATCATACTCCTTGTTCTTCATTGTAAGAACTCGTTCATAGTTGGAAAACCATACCCAAACCCAAACCCAGAAAGGTTAGGTAAAGGTACGCTTGCTCGAAGCGTGTAATTCGAGTGGTTAGGTTCTTCAGTACCCAAAAACTGAAGGTGTAGGCTTGACAGTGCCCGCAAACTGTTGGAACACAGCTCGGGTTAGAGTTGTGAAGTTGCTTGGTACTTGGAAACCAAGTGGTAGTGAATTACCAGTGAATCTGGTCGTGGACGTAGGAGGGGTTACTCCGAACCACGTTAAAAATGCTCTGTTATTTATCGCTTTGTTTTATGCATGTTACTAACCCTCATAAGCATACATTTCAATCTGCATAAACTGACTAACTGAAAAGTGAAACAGAGCTTTGCAATATATTTGAAGCAACAGACGGACTTTCCAAATCCACCACATTCCGCACACACACACAGCCAGCTGTGTCGATCAAGCTGCCATCCAGCTCGATCGAACACAGCCAGCTCTCTGAAAAGAGTTTTAACTTGGAAAAGTTTTTAAACCTTGGCGTATTCACCCATGTTGGGAAAATTATAAGGTTTCGATTTGATACCAAAACCCAACTGATTCTCCAACTGAATAGATGATCGCGTCAACCTAAATAGTATTTTCCAGCTCGCCTGTTTGAGCTTTAGATTTTCTAGGCTTACAGGTTAAGGAAGCGGAAGACAGGAGTCGACCCAGCTGTGTTCACAGCTGGAGTCAGCTAGCAAAAGACAGCAGGCATCAACCTTCAGCTGAGCGATCCAGCAGAGCCCGATCAAGCTGAAGAGAATTCAAGTTGAGTTCAAAACACAGCTGGTCCAGCTGTACAGAACAAAGGGAACTATCTCTGAAGACTTCACTTCAAGACAGTCCAGCTCTGAATTCAAAAGGCCAGCTCTAAAGGCAGAAGATCCCGGAATCAGAGGAAGTCAACCTACCTCGACCAATGAGGGATTGCCAAATCAGCATCCTAGACTTCAGAACCTAGGATGTGACACAAATGAAGACAGGTGCAGATACGCTCAACGGCAGATCTTGCATTTAAGAAGAGTAGGTAAGATTCAAACGGCTCCTCCAACGGCTAGTCTTGAATCTCTACCTATATAAACCCGTCTTCAACCTCAGGATCAGATACGAAAAACTCTCTACAAGCTTTCATTATCTGAAATCTTCATTCTTTCCAAAGCTCATAAGCGGTTCTAGATAGATCAAAGAACACTTTATCTTAAAGTGTTTCTAGTTAAGAAACTGCTTAGTTTTTCGTCTGTTCCCTAGGCCAAACTCATTGTATATCTTTAGCCTAGATTTCGAACGAGTTCATCATACTCTAAAGTTCTTAATTGAAAGAACTCGTTCATAGTTGGAACCCCATACCCAAACCCAAACCCAGAAAGGTTAGGTAAAGGTACGCTTGCTCGAAGCACGTAATTCGAGTGGATAGGTTCTTCAGTACCCGGAAACTGAAGGTGTAGGCTTGACAGTGCCCGCAAACTGTTGGAACACAGCTCGGGTTAGAGTTGTGAAGTTGCTTGGTACTTGGAAACCAAGTGGTAGTGGATTACCAGTGAACCTGGTCGTGGACGTAGGAGGTGTTACTCCGAACCACGTAAAAACTCGCTTGTTTCTTACTCTCTCTCTTTACTTTCGCTTTATATTCAGCTGTGTACTAACTCCTTCATATCATTGCATATTTGTTTAAAACTGCACACACAGCTGCTCTCCAAAGACAGCTGTGTCACTCTAAAAGTTGCACAACCTAACTAAGCTGAAAACGTTAAGTTAATATTTTCAAACTGAGTTTTTCTAAGTAACCGAGCTAAGTTTTCAAACTACCACATTCCGCACCGCCAGCTGAGTTATTTACCCAGCTGACCCTTCCCAGCTGGATCGATAACTGAGCTCACCAACTCTGTGATTTAACTTGAAAAAGTTTCGAAAAATTCATTTGGTGTATTCACCCCCCTCTACACCAAATACCCAGCTCAGAGACCATCAATTGGTATCAGAGCAGTGGTTCAAAAGACCACCGTTTCTGTATCAAGAGATCTCTCTTGACACTCTGTGTCAGTGGTCAACTGAACAGATCCGTTTTTTTTTAAAAAAAAACTCATATTATTACATACTGCACATGTCTATGGATTCTTATCTTAACAGGAATCTCCCCACCTTCTCGGTAGACGACTATGCAATCTGGAAATTCAGATTGAAAAGCTTCCTTTGTGCACATCACGACATGATGTGGGACGTCATCACAGACGGACCCATCCTTATTTATAAACAAGGAAATGAACTCGTACCTGCCCATGATGGAAGACAACCAGAATACCGGCCAATTCTCAAGCCAAAGAAGGATTACTCGTCAGAAGAACGAAAGCAAGCTGGACTGGACAGCTTCGCAAGAAACACCATCTCATCAACAGTCTCAAACGCCTACCTGAGTAAGATCATCAAGTGCGAGACAGCCAAAGAGATGTGGGAAATACTTGCCAAGCTATGTGAAGGATCTGAAGAAATCAAAGAAAACAAATTCACAATAGCTTGCCAAAAATTCGACAACTTCAAGCAGCTAGCCAACGCGTCCATCGAAGCGATGGAGCTAAGGTTCTCAAACATAGTCATCGAGATAGAGACAATCAGAACTGGGAAGTATACCCAGCGGGAAAAGAATCTAAAGGTTCTTTAAGCCCTTTCAGCTGAATGGAACACTTACAAGGTAGTTCACCAAAGTCGAAGTGACTTGGGTGATCTATCTACAGAAAGGTTGTTCTCACTCTTAAAAGCCAACGAATACAACTTGAAGATCACTCAAGAAGAATCTTCAAGGCATGAATGACGGAGAACTCACCCCAGCTTCAAAAGAAATTGCTTTCAGAGCCAACTCTGAAAAGTCAGCTCATGTCAAGTCAGCTGAGTCCTCCAAGATGAAGAAGGACAAAAAGGAAATGAGCAAAGAGGAGCTACTCGAAGAAATTGCCATGATGGTAAAAAATTATAATTGACTCAACACCAGCAAGGGCAAATACAAGAAGTTCGCAAGGACTTACAGAGATAAGTACGCAAAGAACTCGATGAGAAGTCAGCTGACAAACGAACAGAAGAAGGTTGCTTCAACTGCAAGGAACCAGGACACTACCGACAAGATTGTCCAAAGCTATCCAAGAAAGACAAAGACCAATTAAAAGCTAAGGCAGCTGACAGAAGGAGAGCTTATATCGCTGATGAAGAATCAGAGTGCAATAAAATGGATGACATACCATTTTCAGACTCGGAAGAAGAAGCCCTGATGGCCCATGATGAACCTGATTGGGATACATGCTTCATGGGACAAACAGACGGCATCGATGAAGATGAGGTAACGTCTCGTACTCTAAATCTGTCTAACATCTCACCATCACACGAACACTCTACACAGGACTCAGAATCTGGTCTACCTGACTGGAGTCTAGTAGAGAAAGTAATGAACGATTCCAAGGAGCTTCAAGAAATCCTTGACGTCATTATGTGTGAGAATGCCGAGCTGAAGGCGGAACTGGAAAAGACAAAAGTATCAGACGCAGCTGATACAACTCAGCTCCAACAGAAAGTCGTTTCACTAAAAGACAAAATAGTGAAACAAGATCAGCTGATGAAGGAATTCAACAATGAGAAGAAACAGCTGATAGAAGATGTGGAAAAGGTCACAGCTGAATCGGAAAGGAAGTCAGCTGAGATCATTGAGCTGAAAAGCACCGAAGAGGTACTATCTAAGAAGATAGTAGTTCTCATCAAAGCCACGTCAACAATGAACGAGATCATTAGTGCTCAGCGTCCAGCAGCACTCAAAGCGGGACTGGGATACAACGAATCAAAGAATGCCTCAAACATTGCCTCCACAAGTGGAACAAAGGTTATGTTTGTACGTGCAAACGAACCTCCAATCCCAGCAGCTCAGCATCAACAGTTGAGGACACAGCAGGCGTCGGGAAGACCAGCTGTGAAACATTCTCAAGCTCCGTCGAGAACACAGCAGACGTCAAGAAGAACAACTGTGAAACATTCTCAAGCTCCGTCGAGAACACAGCAGACGTCAAGAAGAACAGCTGTGAAACAGTCTCAAACTCCATCGAGAACACAGCAGACATCAAGAAGGTCAGCTGTGCGACAACCTCAAGCCCAACTCAGACAGCAACGTGCTCAATCTCAACGAAGACAACAGGCTGGATTCTACAGATACCAAGAATAAAGACCAAAGACGTTGATCGATATCAACCAAGATATCAGAGATACCCAGCTGGATACCACTCAAACGAGTATCAGCTGGATAATCATTTCCAGCCACAGCATCACATGAGACAGCAGAGACAAAGGAACGTCTCAGCTAGGCACACAGCTGGAAACCAAAAGAAATCCAGACAACAAAACAAGAAGACACGGAGATCAAGACCCCGCCAGCAACAACAGAAGAACACAAAGAATGTGTATATCGACTCAGCTGGGAGAATTATCAGATCAAATGACCCAATTCGAGTCATCAAGCAGATCTGGGTCGTCAAAGGATCTCTGTCTAACCCACAAGGACCCAATTAAAACTGGGTACCTGAATTTTAATTTTTTGTTTAGGTTGCAAGGAATCGACGCATCTTTGAGGAGTCAATGAGAACGCTATGGTACTTGGACAATGGATGTTCTAAGCACATGACGCACCTAAAGCATCTACTCCAGGAGTATATTGAGCGTACAGGTCCACAAGTAACATTTGGTGACAACTCCAAAGGCCTAACCAAAGGTTATGGTACATTTAAAACTAGAAATGTTATAATCCCAAATGTTTCTTATGTACAAGGATTGCAACATAACTTGCTTTCCATTAGCCAATTCTGCGACAACGGTTTTTCTGTCAAGTTTGATGCACAGTGAAGCACAGGGAAACCAAGCAGATACTCCTAAGAGGGAAAAGAGAAGGAAATATGTACTTTGCTGACTGGAACAGCAGCCCTCCTGAGACTTGTCTTGTATCGAAAAGCAGCAATGAAGTCAGCTGGCTATGGCACAGACGGCTGAATCATCTCAACTTCAAGACAATCAACAAACTGGCTAGGAACCAGCTCGCTAATGGAATTCCAGATCAAGTATATGACAAAAGTCATATGTGCAGCGCGTGTCAACAAGGAAAGCAGACAAGAATTTCATTCTCTCTCAAGCCACTACGGTAACTGATCGAGTTCTTCAACTTTTTCACATGGATTTTTTTGGTCCAGTTACTCCAGCAAGCTTCAATGGCAGAAAATATACTCTGGTCGTTGTGGATGATTTCTCAAGATTCACATGGGTATCATTCTTATACCAGAAGAGCGAAACCAGAACTAAGCTGCCTATCCTGCTGGAAAGATTATCAACACAGAAGGAGTGCAAGATAATGGCAATAAGATCATATCGTGGAACGGAGTTTCTAAATGAAACTATTTATGATTTTTGCGAGAAGAACGGAGTTCAACACCAAACATCTGCAGCTCGCACACCTCAGCAGAATGGTGTAGCAGAAAGAAGAAACAGAACTCTCAAGGAAGCAGCTACCTCAATGCTAGCTAGCTCTGCTATTCCAAAGAAGTTTTGGGCTGAAGCAATCAACACAGCTTGCTTCACTCAAAATCGCTCCCTACTCACATCAAGGCAAGGCAAGACACCGTATGAGCTATGGAACAACAGAATACCATACATTGGATATTTCAAGGTATTCGGATCCAAATGTCACATCCTCAACAATGGGAAGACACAGCTCAAGACGTTCGACGAAAAGACAGACCGAGGAGTATTCCTTGGTTACTCCGCTGTGAGTAAAGCATACAGAGTCTTCAACAGAAGAACTCAAATAGTCGAAGTATCTCCACATGTTACCTTTGACGAATCTTCCTTTGAATATAGAGATTCTATCAAACGAAGAAGCGAAGGAGAATCTTCAAGATTGATTCAGACAAGGGCTCAAGAGAATAGAATCAGGAATCTGGCCGAACCATTAATTTGGGACAATGAGCCAGAGGAGGAAATTCAAATCAATCAAGGAGCTCCACCAGCTGGAAATCGAGAAGAAACTTCAACGCCAAATCAAGGGGGAACATCATCAGCTGGGAATCCAAACACAGCTGAGTCCCCAGCTCCATCTCCAGCTGAGCCTCTGCAGAAGTCTCCTCAAAATATAAATCAAAGAGAGCCAAACTCTCAAGATTTAACTCCTGAGCAACTCCAAGTCAGACGAAATTTAGCCACGTTAAGCATCAATCAATTGGAAGAAGAAATCCGCAAGAGGAGAAGATGGATTGAAGATCATCCATCATCAGCTATTATCGGAGAACCATCTGACCAAGTCAAAACCAGAAGCTCAGCTGCTCAAGCTTCATCGGATCATCAAGAAGCAGCTGACACAGCTCAACTCTCAGCTGGAGATCCCATTTCCGTACCAACCCAAGATATGCTTATTGGACTCTATGTATTAACGAGCGGAAATCGTCGAGGTATTTGTGAAAATAGGTATAATCCGTGGAATCGCAAAAACTGTCAAAAAAAAAGAAGTGACAATAATAAATATAAGCATACGAAAGAAGCTTTTTTTTCTAATTCCTATGATGCAATTGGAGCTTATCGGCCATTTAAACGTTCATTTTCAAAATTACAGCGGAAATCAAAATGCTTCTTTCTATATTATTGCTTATAAGGAATATGATATTTATAATCCATCGATGGGATGGGTTCCATTTGGTTATCTTTGGGATGATAAATGACCTACTTAACTCAGTGGTTAGAGTATTGCTTTCATACGGCGGGAGTCATTGGTTCAAATCCAATAGTAGGTAGAACTTATTAGATACCGGAGTCAATGGTATCGCTAGAACTGACGGTCTATGATGAAGACACAGCTCTAATGGTGTGTTATGTAGCTCAAGTGCCAGAGCCTCAATCAATTCTCAAAGCTTTGAAGAGCGTGCCTTGGACCAACGCCATGCAAGAAGAGCTGAACGAATTCCTCAAAAATTGTGTCTGGGAATTAGTAGACAGACTTCAAGAAGTCAAAGTCATAGGACTCAAATGGATATTCAAGAACAAATTGGATACCCTGGGAGTCGTCATCAGAAACAAAGCTCGACTCGTTGCCAAGGGCTACACTCAGCAGGAAGGAATTGACTTCGAAGAATCTTTTGCTCCAGTAGCACGATTGGAAGCAATCAGACTATTTCTCGCCTTTGCAGCACATCACAAATTCAAGGTCTATCAAATGGATGTGAAGTGTGCATTCTTAAATGGAGAAATCAAAGAAGATGTCTACGTTGAACAACCTCCAGGATTTGAAGTAGAAGGAAATAAAGTCTACAAGCTAAAGAAGGCGCTTTATGGATTGAAGCAAGCACCTCGAGCTTGGTATGACACTTTGTCAAATTTTCTCGTATCCAAAGGATTCAAGAAGGGCTCAGTAGACAGAACTCTCTTCACCATCAAGTCAGGAGAAGATATCCTGGTTGTTCAAATCTACGTAGACGACATCATCTTTGGATCAAGATCAAGCTTCTTATGCCAAAGATTTGGAGAGATGATGTCAGAGAAGTTCCAAATGTCCATGATGGGAGAAATGAGTTTCTTCCTAGGACTTCAAGTCAAGCAATCATCAGAAGGGATTTTCATAAATCAATCCAAATACGTGAAAGACTTGATCGCCAAGTATGGAGTTCAATCCAGCAGAACTGTAAAAATTCCAATGAACACCAACTGGAAGATTGAACCGAGAACTCGAAGGGAAATCGGTGGATTCCAAAGCAAATACAAGAGGATAATAGGATCCCCGCCGTATCTAACAAAGAAGTCGTCCGGACATCTCTTTCGCAATCGGAGTATATGCCGATTTCAAGTTGATCCAAAGGAAGCACACATGCAAGCAGCCAAGAACATTCTCAAATATCTCAAAGGAACTCGAATGTTGGCCGTGGTACCCACCGAAAACAATCTACAAACTGACCGGATACTCGAACTCGTACTTCGCCGGAGATCGGTTGGACGTAAAATCAACTTCAGAACTTGTCGGTTCTTAGGAAGTAAGTTGATTTCGTGGTTTTCAAAGAAACAAACGTGCGTCGCAACTTCCACGACAGCGCGAATATATGGCCGCCGGAAGCCGCCGCTCGCAAATTCTCCGTCGAAACATCGACTCGGATGACTATGAAGTAAAACCGGACAGTTCCAATTTTCTCGTGATAGCTCAAGTGCGATTGCCATTTCGGCAGAATCCAAGATTTCACACAAGATGCAAGCATGTAGACGTACGACATCATTTCATCGTAGATCACGTAGAAAAGAAGGATGTGATTGTTGAGAAAATTCACACGTACATACAAATGGGCCGATATTCTCACTAAACCGCTGATAGAAGCAAGGTTCAAAATGCTGTGCGGATTACTTGGACTTCTCAACCCAGACGATGCTTCACCCAGCTGATTGGAAGCAGACCCAGCTGATTGGAAGCAGACCCAGCTGAACGGAAGCAGACCCAGCTGAATGCAAGCAAACAACTGAAATTCAGAATCAACGTCACTGATATCAGCTGAGAAAGAATTCAGCTAAACCAGATGCTGAAAGGAAAGGATTATTCGGTGAGAACCACCGGAACCACGATGACCCAGCACACCCACTCAACCGAGGTATCAGCTGACTACAATGATCAGCTGAGAGGTTTGCAACAACATTAATTACACCTACTCAATCTGTTTTCTGTCAACTCACATCTTGTCATTTCTAATCAATCTTAATTAAAAGTCTGCAAAGAATTGAATAATGGGAGTTTTGAGGCAAAAGTCAAAACGCCTCAACCGTTCTCTCTCGCGCATTAACTCTCATATTCTAATCAAGAAATTAATATGTCGCGAGAATCACTCCCAGCCGTAGATCTTCTAATCAATAGACAAATCTTGATCGTCCATTCATCAAGAAAACTCTTTAAATATGCTAGAAGATATACGCATCAATCCTAGAAAGTTTTTCGGCATTCTTTCTTATTTCCATCAATTAGTAGTATGTGTTTTTACTAACAAAAGATGCAGAAGAAGAACATGGAATCCAGAAAGATATCTCCCGAAGCCGATCAAACTTGAAGAATCTGTCAAAGCTTCAAGATAAGAGTTGCTTAACTCTCAGGAACCTCAAAGAAGAAGGAAGTCCAAAAGAAGGTGAAGCCCCTCGACAGATCCAGGCCAGCGCAGTGGGAGACTGCAAAGCTCAAGAACGTCATTCACCAAGAAGGTGCAGAAAACCTTCTGGGAATGTCAAAGGAAAAAGACCTCCTCAGCCCCACTGTTTCTCTCATCATAAAAGAGAGAACGGGACATACAACTCCCTGGGATGCAAAAATCAACGTCAACAGACCTGGACCAGATGTTGATAAAGCCGGAGTATTCAAGAGCAGTCATGACAAAGCTCTTGCTCCACCACAGGAGGCACAGAAAAAGATGCAGGAGAAAAACAATGCATCTAACTCCATCCCACCGGGAATCGAGACAACTTGAGGAGACAAAATATATCAAGCACCGTCTTCAAACCGAAGACTCAAGTCAAAGGTGCTCGGTCCAAACAGAGAAGCCAGCTGACATTATGAGAGAATTCGTAATCACTCTCCGAGGAGCAGAAGGCCCACAAGCGGTCGTTTCTTACGGTGGAAGAGAAGTTCACGTCCCTGCGTGAACATAATCATCACCAACACCGCAACGGAGTATTCCAGCTGATCAACCAAGCTTAAACCCCAAGACAGATGGGATACTTCAGCCGCCTTCTCCTCAGTTTCCTTCAGCTCCACAGGGACACCACCTTCGAGATCTTCCGATGAAAGATGCTCAAGTCCCTGCACCAAGCTTAAATGAGAAACATCACCCAGCCAATGATCACCTGCAGCTGGATGATGATGATATGAGCTGAATACAAGTCCCTCAAATGCTGAATCAGACTTTCTCATTCAATCTAAGAAGTCTGAAGAAGCAAAAGTTGCAAGGAATGAAGTTGTGCCCGACTCAGAAGATGCTATCTCCAGTGCCAACTCATCCCTCCAAGCACTCACGGACCGCCCCACCGACCGAATCAGGCCAAGGACGCTGTGTCTGCAATCACAGCTGAGGCTAATGCAACTGAAGAAGAGCCAGCTAATACAACAGCTGAGCCACTTAGACTCCAATCCTCCCTGCTCAGAGCTGAAAACCACAGTTTCGCCAAACTAAAACATCGCAACAGCCGATGGTGTATCTCTCCCACCCTGTTTTGATCATGCCAAAAAGGGGGAAGTAAGGGAGAAAAGAGACAAGTCAATGAAGAGGTAAACTGTTAAGCTAGAGGAACCAGCTGAATCAGAATCAGCTGAAGAAGAGACGAGTCAAAAGAAAGAAGCAACGGATGCAGAAGAGAAGACCCAGCCAACTGGGATTGAAGACTGAAGATTTGAAGATTTTTTTTTCTCTTCTTTCTTTTTCCTGTGTTATAATGTATATTCTTACATTAATAAAACACAAATTTTTCTGCGTCATAAGTTGTCTCAGTTAGGTTTTGGCATCATCAAAAAGGGGGAAATTGTTGGGAAAATTATAAGGTTTCGATTTGATACCAAAACCCAACTGATTCTCCAACTGAATAGATGATCGCGTCAACCTAAATAGTGTTTTCCAGCTCGCCTGTTTGAGCTTTAGATTTTCTAGGCTTACAGGTTAAGGAAGCGGAAGACAGCAGTCGACCCAGCTGTGTTCACAGCTGGAGTCAGCTAGCAAAAGACAGCAGGCATCAACCTTCAGCTGAGCGATCCAGCAGAGCCCGATCAAGCTGAAGAGAATTCAAGCTGAGTTCAAAACACAGCTGGTCCAGCTGTACAGAACAAATGGAACTATCTCTGAAGACTTCACTTCAAGACAGTCCAGCTCTGAATTCAAAAGGCCAGCTCTAAAGGCAGAAGATCCCGGAATCAGAGGAAGTCAACCTACCTCGACCAATGAGGGATTGCCAAATCAGCATCCTAGACTTCAGAACCTAGGATGTGACACAAATGAAGACAGGTGCAGATACGCTCAACGGCAGATCTTGCATTTAAGAAGAGTAGGTAAGATTCAAACGGCTCCTCCAACGGCTAGTCTTGAATCTCTATCTATATAAACCCGTCTTCAACCTCAGGATCAGATACGAAAAACTCTCTACAAGCTTTCATTATCTGAAATCTTCATTCTTTCCAAAGCTCACAAGCGGTTCTAGATAGATCAAAGAACACTTTATCTTAAAGTGTTTCTAGTTAAGAAACTGCTTAGTTTTTCGTCTGTTCCCTAGGCCAAACTCATTGTATATCTTTAGCCTAGATTTCGAACGAGTTCATCATACTCTAAAGTTCTTAATTGAAAAAACTCGTTCATAGTTGGAACCCCATACCCAAACCCAAACCCAGAAAGGTTAGGTAAAGGTACGCTTGCTCGAAACGCGTAATTCGAGTGGATAGGTTCTTCACACTTAAACCGAAGGTGTAGGCTTGACGGTGCCCGCAACTGTTGGAACACAGCTCGGGTTAGAGTTGTGAAGTTGCTTGGTACTTGGAAACCAAGTAGTAGTGGATTACCAGTGAACCTGGTCGTGGACGTAGGAGGTGTTACTCCGAACCACGTAAAAACTCGCGTGTTTCTTACTCTCTCTCTTTACTTTCACTTTATATTCAGTTGTGTACTAACTCCTTCATATCATTGCATATTTGTTCAAAACTGCACACACAGCTGCTCTCCAAAGACAGCTGTGTCACTCTAAAAGTTGCACAACCTGACTAAGCTGAAAACGTTAAGTTAATATTTTCAAACTGAGTTTTTCTAAGTAACCGAGCTAAGTTTTCAAACCACCACATTCCGCACCGCCAGCTGAGTTATTTACCCAGCTGACCCTCCCCAGCTGGATCGATAACTGAGCTCACCAACTCTGTGATTTAACTTGAAAAAGTTTCGAAAAATTCATTTGGTGTATTCACCCCCCCTCTACACCAAATACCCAGCTCAGGGACCATCAACCCCCCCCACTCTACACCAAGGTATCCGTCTTGGGACCAACATATTAATTAAATCTTCTATCCCACATCGCATTTTCAATGAAACTCCATCTATTGGAAAGCCTATAAATACTCAATCAATGTGTATTTTCTTATCCTTTGCACCACCATTTTAATTTAGCCTATTTAGTAGTTGGCCAAATAAATAATTATATTTTTTATGGAATAATCTAATTTGACTAATATGTTTATTTTTCCCACATCGTTCTCCAATAGACTTCATCTATTGGATGAACTAAATAAATATTTAGAATGCATTGAATTTTAATTATCTTTCAGGTAGTGGTGGCCGCGGTTCGGTTCGGTTCCGGAACCGGAACCGAACCGGCGGTTCTCGGTTCCACCCCAAGGGAACCGGAACCGAACCGCAGACCACTTTGGTTTCGGTTCCAAATCGGAACAGCAAGATTCGGTTCGGTTCGGTTCAGTGGTTCTGGCGGTTCCAAATCGGAACTGCATATTTTGAAATTTAATTTTTGTATTTTTTTTCGTTTTTTACTTCTTTTTCTTGTTTAATTGTAATGTTATGCATTCTAACGTAACATTTAGGTGAAATAAATATGAATCGTAACATAATATAGATAAAAACATAAAAAAATAGGAGGAACAGGCGGTTCGGAACCGAAACCGAACCGAAACTGGCGGTTTCGGTTCCGCAACTTTGGAACCAAAACCGAACCACCGTCGATGCGGTTCTCGGTTCCAAACCGGAACCGGCGGTTCGGTTCCGATTTCGAAATCGCCGGTTTCGGTTTGGTTTCGGTTCGATTCTGGCGGTTTCGGTTTGTTTGGCCACCTCTACTTTCAGGTACCCTACTTTCATTTTAATCCACATCTTTTTGAGTAAGTGCATTTTATTAAGGTCGGGAGGAATAATGGGTTTAATCTTCTAATCCTTACGGTTTTGATAAAATATAGAATCATGAAATTTAGAATGATAAATATGAATATACCAATCAATGGCGTTACCCCAGGTGAGCCAAGGATTCCTATATAAATACTACTACAAGATAAATAAATAGTCTTATTTTTATTGAGAAATTGAATTCGATCAATTATTAAGTTTGCCAATTAAATAATTTTATTATATTTTCTAACAATAAATATTAAGACACATAATTAATTATTGTAATGAAGATTACACTCTTGAAAAACCTATATAAATACTCAAAAATCAAAATCAATGTGTATTTTTCTATGTCGCAATTATTTTACAAAGGTATGCACTAAAATATATTTATATAACATCTGAGATGATTTTAAATTAAACGGGTGGTCATGTATATGCTTATGTGAATTTTCCTCATTTTCTACTCATATTTTTTTTCTTCTAAAAACTCAAATAAAAGGAATTTCATATTGATTTCTTAAAAAACTTCATCAAATGGAACCTAAATAAAAGGAATCGCATTTTCTTCCAATATTATATTCTTATTTTTCTTAACTGTATAAATAAAGTATTTACTTTTTGTCCATGAATTTTATATGTTATTCAAGCTTAAATAAAGGCCTCAATGCTCCACTTTCAAAAGTAAATCGCTTAATTTTATTTTATTTGTACGAAAACTTCAAAATTATATATATATATATATATATATATATTATTACACATATAAGTATATATTCGTTGTGATAAACTGAATAAGAATTCCAAATTTGGGATAGCATAGGTAATTGCTTATAATTCTAAATTAAATTTTTTTTTTTTGCACTTATAGAAAACATGAACAAGAGTAAATTACTATTTAATTGAGTTCATGACGAGTAAATATATTAATTTAAATTAAACGGATTTCATATATTGTATGATTTCGGTACATCTATATAATCTTAAATTCATAATTAAACGAGTTTCATAAATTGTATGGACTTCAAATTTAATTTTAATCTTTTATTATTTATATTATTCATTATTAATATTTACTTTATTGTGTTAGTATTTTAATTGAGACAAATAACCTATTATTTATAGTTTATTATTTTGACATTTTATATTTAAACATGTTCAATTAATTACGAATATTACTGTAGGGGACGAAACGGGTAGAATAATTACTTATTAATCGGATTTAAAATATGAACAATTATATATTCTAAACTGGTCTGGGTACATGAATCCTAGCCTCATCATCTTGGTTCATCGATATCATCTACCACAACCAACGACTTAGAATGATTGAATGCTACTTTCGGTTAAATAACAAAAGAAACCAACGATTTTTTTGAATTTAATTATAAACTAAAGATATTGACTTTGAAAAAATTTTATATAATTATCAATAATATTGCATCTAATATATTAGTTAAATAATGAATCTCCATCGATTTTCGACGGACTACACGCTAGTTATTAATAAATTGATGATTGATTGAATGAGCGATGGATTGATGAGGCGCTCGCCGTTTCGTATAAAAACATTATATCATGTTATCTTTGAAATTTAAATATCAATCAATATCATAAGTAATTAAACGAAGGATAATCACTTTTCAAAAAAAAAAAAAAACGAAGGATAATTACATTGAAATACTTTAAAAGCCAAATTTAGACCGTATGGCGTATAGTTTCCGGAAATTTAGCTAGCATTATATTTATTTATTGATGATAAATATCCTAGTCACCTAAAAAATTTATAAATAAATACTGTATTTTTCCTCCAAAATGAATAATTAAATCGCTATACAAAAAATATCAAAGACTTAAAATCGCATTTTTAAGTAACTTTTACTCGCCGCACCAAGTTTTAACGGTCGTCAAGCGCGGGTCTTATCCTCGCCGCCGCAAAAGTCACTCATGGCCACCTTGTACCACCAGCCGCCCCTCTTCCACCGCCGGAAAAAGCCGCACGCCGCCGTGAAAACCTATACATCAACAATCTATTGCTCCAAGCTGAAGAATCCCGACCCGTTCAAGGAAACAAAGGAGGCGCGAGTCGACTACGACGCCGGGACCCACAGGTTGTACACCAACATCTCCGGCGTCAGGAAGTCCGACCTCCCCAAACGAAACCGTTTGCGTGTCGAAGGCGACCGATTTCAGAAAGACTGGAGCGTG
The DNA here is from genome assembly GCA_031470985.1 of Agastache rugosa. Classification (NCBI taxonomy): domain Eukaryota; kingdom Viridiplantae; phylum Streptophyta; class Magnoliopsida; order Lamiales; family Lamiaceae; genus Agastache; species Agastache rugosa. The sequence goes on along the minus strand of CM062603.1, from coordinate 22,480,123 downwards.
TCGGAGGTGGTCGAGAGGATAATTCAGCTTGACCACTGGGAAGATATCGAGAGCGTACTGAATCGGTGGGCCGGCCGGTTTGCGCGGAAGAATTTTCCGGTTTTGATTAGGGTAAGTTCTGTCATCTAATGCGTGTTTTTGTGGTTTAAGCATTGTTTGATGCTGCTGGTGTACCAGCACTGACTGTTGCGGCATGAAATTTAATTCTGTTGATTTGTTTATGAAGTAATTGAATGAGTTTGAAAATTGGAACTGTGACAGGTTTACGGTATGAAAATTCTTACTTAGAAATTTGTACTGAATTAGTTAGGACATTTATCTGTGGCAGAGGGAGTTGATGTTGGTCTCATGGTCTGTGTTTGTTGAAGAGGCTATGAAGATTTAAGATGTAAGCTTCAAATTAGCTCCTTCATATTTTGCATTTTTTGGACCGAGAATCAAGGATGCGTCATTTCTTGCTTTTTATGTAATCGTTTTTCCTTTTGTCTGTATGAAGACATGCCTAACTTTCAACAGTTTAACTTTAATATTATTTTTGCTATCCACCTTTGGATCTATGAAATGATTTTTGTTACTCATTGTGTTTAGCTGCTGACGTGTTTAGCGTGGGAGTTGAAGCTCTTTCATGATTGATACTCAAAGCTGCATATCTTGTATGGCAACTTCATACAGATATTTGACTGTTCCGAATATACTTATGTGTTCATAGTACTTGTGACAAGAGTTGCCTGTTATCTTTTAAGTATTATTATATTATTCTTAGGCGTGCTTCTCTAAGCTTGTTCACTTTCTTGTTCACCCACATATTGTTGAAAGGTATTCTAAAGTTTCTCTTAGGTCCTAAGAAACCATTTTCAGTTATCTTAATGTGTTACTATGTCATTCTTCCATGTGACTGTCTACAGTAGGCTTATTCTTTGGTATGGTTGTCACCCACTGTCTAAACGTACTTTATTATTTCTCTTTTCTTATAGTATATATTTTGTTATGAAGCTTTATACTTCTCCTTTCCTGTTCAGGAAATTACCAACATGGGTTCTATAGAGCATAGCATTCAAGTGTTCAATTGGATGAAGAACCAAAAAAACTACTGTGCAAGAAATGATATTTACAACATGATGATTAGGTTACATGCAAGACATAATCGTATTGATCAGGCACGTGGCCTTTTTTTTGAGATGCAAAAATGGAGGTATGTTTATTCTCTCCACATATATGTAGTGCATGTTTGGTTCGGTATTTTTTGGGCATGGAAAGTGATTCAATTAATTGAATCCATTACTTCTTGTTTGGTTTGGGTATTGGGTTAACCATTACCCTTTCTTGAGGGTAACCCAATTCCCCAAATTATTACCCTCCAAACTAGAGCGGTAACAAAATCATTTCCTCTTCGGAATAATTTCACAAGGTGATTCCTTTCCATAGTTGAACCAAACACCCAATAAAAGTAACACTTACTGTTACCATTCTTCCCCTCTACTTGATTCCATTCCCTTTCCATTCAACTACTCGAACCAAACGAGCATGTAGTGTCTTTAAGATGGTTGTTAATAGCATTTCCCCTATCCTTCCCCTATCTTCTTCTTTCTTTTCCCCCTTATTTCATTTCTATTAAAAAAAATCTCATGTTGATTTTGTCATTGCCCATTGCTTCTAGGTGCAAGCCTGATGTTGAAACCTACAATTCTCTCATCCATGCACATGGGCGAGCTGGTCAATGGCGCTGGGGCATGAATATCATGGAAGACATGCTTTGTGCTGCTGTGTGTATTTACATTTTTACTTCATAGTCAGTCTTTCTGGTTCTGTTGTGAGCTTCCATCGTTTTAATATCTTTATTCTTCACCTAGTTGTTCACTTGTTTGCAGTCTTATAATCTCTTTATCTTCATTAATTACGCTTCTGTAGTTTAATATGGCCTGAAAATTAAGTCTGATGAACCTACTATAGCCCGAACCACCCTTGGTTTGACTTAGATAATAATTTTCAGCTGTTATCATATGAACATTAGTTGTTCCTGTCAGCTGCGCAATTCCTATAATAAGATGTCATATCTTACACGTCTCATGGAGTTTAGAAGTGCTGCTGGATATAGAAATTAATTTCTCAAATGCCATGGTTTCTGAGACTGCATGATTTTCCTTGGTTTTTATACCAAGTCTTGATTGTTGGATGACCTTAATTATTTCAAATTGAAGGTAACAGCATGTTTGACCTAATATAAAGACAAATCCTACTGTTGCTAAGTAGTTTCCATGTATTTTTGAACGCGCCTCACTATGTTTCCATTGTTCATGTATTTGTAGTACTTCCTTATCAGAACTGTTTCAAATCTGCAGATTCCTCCAAGTAGAACAACTTATAACAATCTGATTAATGCATGCGGATCCAGTGGGAATTGGAGGGAGGCTCTGAAACTCTGTAAAAAGATGACAGATAACGGAGTTGGACCTGATCTGGTGACACACAATATAATTTTATCTGCATATAAAACTGGATCACAGTATGCGAAAGCACTATCGTATTTTGAGCTAATGAAGAAGACCAATGTTCGACCAGACACTACAACACTCAATATTGTGATAAATTGTCTGGTTAAACTGGGAGATTATGAGGAAGCTATTAAAGTTTTCAATGCAATGAGAGAGAAAAGGACGGAATGTTGTCCTGATATTGTGACTTATACAAGTATTATGCATATGTACTCTGTCTGTGGCCAGGTTGAAAATTGTCATTCTGTTTTCAACACATTGGTTGCAGAAGGTGTGAAGCCTAATATTGTCACATATAATGCATTGCTTGGGGCATATGCCTCACTTGGACTGAATGAACCGGCATCATCAGTTTTTAATGAGATAAAACAGAACGGCCTCCGCCCAGATGTTGTATCCTACACAACTTTACTCAACGCATTTGGAAGATCAGAACAACCACAGAAGGCCAGAGAAGTCTTTGATATGATGAGAAGAAACAAGTGCAAACCGAATTTGGTGACTTACAATGCGCTCATTGATGCCTATGGATCCAGTGGCTTTCTAGCTGAGGCTGTGGATCTGCTGCGTGAAATGGAGCAAGTCGGTATACAACCAAATGTTGTTTCAATTAGTTCGTTGTTGGCAGCTTGTGGCCGCTGCTGTCAACACGTGAAGATTGATTCCGTACTAAAAGCTGCTAAGTTGAGAAGCATAAAATTGAATACCATTGCATACAACTCTGCTATTGGAAGTTATATGAGTGTTGGGGAATATGAGAAAGCTTTGGCTCTATATAGGTGCATGAGAGAAGAGAGAGTTAAACCCGATTCTGTTACTTATAATATTTTGATAAGTGGCTGTTGCAAGATGTCAAGGTACAGTGAAGCACTAGAATTTCTTGTTGAAATGAGGGATCTGAATATTCCTCCGTCAAAAGAGGTGTACTCTTCTGCAATATGTGCCTATAGTCGACAGGCAAGTCATTTAAATAGGTTTACTTTTTATATTCATAATTTGAAATTTGTATTAAGTCTCTCTATTTATATTTCTAGGGTCAACTTGCTGAAGCCGAGTCAATGTTCAACATGATGAAAAATGAAGGTTTGCAACCAGATGTCATTGCATATACAGCTATCCTGCATACTTATAGTGCTGCTGGTGAGTCCAATTAAGTGTTTCAATTGTGAAAGTGCAGATTAAGAAAGGTTTCTAAGCTTGCTAGAATTTATTTGCCAGAGCACTGGGAGAAAGCTTTTGGAGTATTTCAAGAAATGGAGCTTAATAATGTACAGCCAGACTCAGTAGCTTGTGCAGCTCTTATGAGAGCCTTCAATCGAGGATCTCAACCGGGCAAAGCCCTGCTTCTTGCCGAGCTTATGAGAGAGAAGAATATTCCATATATTGATGCAGTGTTCTTCGAAATGGTTTCTGCATGTACCATGTAAGTCCTGCCTTTTCAAACGCCTATCCAGTGAAATCAAGGATGATGCATTTAGTTTCCCTGCAAACGCGTGCTTCTAGTTCTTGTAATACTTGATGATTATGAGTCAAAAATAGTTTCTTTCTTGATTTAGAGATGAGTCATTACTGTGCCAAGAAACTTAGCAATTTTTGCTGTAGCTTGCGAGATTGGAAGACATTAACTGAAGTTATCAAAATGATGGAGACTTCTCTTCCTTGTATCTCAGTTGGAACTCTGAACCATCTTCTTCATTCTTTTGGCAAAGTAGGGAAGATTGATACCATGATGAAGGTAATTGTAGTGAAACTACTCCGTGTTCCTTGTTCTGTTGCATGTGTATACTGTGTAAGGGTGTGAAGCAGAATGTTAGAAACATTTCTCCATAACTTTATTTCTGATCATAAGATACAATCAGATTAAGATATTCAAGTCGGAAAGTGATTGCTGTCTTCCTTTCTCATCACTTCTGCAGTTGTTCCTGAAGATAATTGCATCATGTGGAGAAGCTGACCCGACTACCTACGGAGTATTATTAAAGAATCTTTTAGCTGCTGGGCATTGGAGAAAATATATTGAGGTAACTTCTCAAACTTCCTCAGAATTCGTCTGCTGTATGTAAAATAACTTGGCATCTGACTCTGATATCCAGATTTGGCCTTTTTTATATCTCCCTTTTCTGGCTACATCAGCTGTTATTTAGTAGACTTGTCCAAGGTTTGGGGTTTGGGGTGTACGTCGTTAGAAATGTTGCAGATAAACCTTAATGCTCCTACGTAATGTCTCTCTTTATGGTGTTGACGCACAACAAGATTGGAACGTGGCTTGATGCAGGTGATGCAGTGGATGGAGGATGCAGGAGTTCCACCTTCTGCTCAAATGTACAAGGACATACAATTTTTCGCTCAAACGAGTAGTGGAACTGAGAATGCTGCAGCTATTAGAGAAAGATTAGGTAAGGTGGCTAAATAATAACCGTAAAAGTATTGTTATTTGTGAAATCTGAAATCTTTCATTTTGACTAGTATTACATGTGTTAACCGCTCAGTTTCTATTATATTCTCCTTCGACAGAATCCTTGAAGAGCAAAGATGATAATTCAACTGCAAAAGGCGAAATTAGTCCTCCCCTGCACACGAATGCATTGATCACAAGAACAAATGCAGGCGGCGCCAAAACATAGAGGTGATGAGGACCAACATCCAGACTGGAAGGGATGAACACAGTTACAAGGAGAACGTCGTCGTTCAGATATCTGATAATATTACATCACATACTGTGACGATGGTGATGATGAGGATATTACGAGAGAATGCCACAAGAGAGGCGCTGAGAGCCCAGTTTGTGTCATGCAGCAGATTAGTAAGCCAAACATTATTTTTTAGGATATGGCTCTGTTAGATTCACCTGCAATATAGAGATGTATCTAGAGTTATTGCTTCCAACTCTGTATATATAGAGGCATACTTTAGCAATTTCAGATGGTAATGAAAGCGTTTCTCCTTTTTGTTGGTACAAGGATTTTGTTTCAAACTTTTCCTGTTGTAGATTCTTTTGAGAAAATGTGCTGATGAGAAATAAACAGAAATTCAACATTCTTGACTCAGGTAAAGAACATTTATGACATCAGCATGATTGATTAATTTTTTTCAAGCTTTGTTTTTGATTTATACTAATCCTCAGAAATTTTGAGTAATAGAATCATTCGTTCTCCATTGCTATGAAATGATAATCTTAGGGCGATTCTTATGTTCTGGGGGATGCTCCTATTACACTCGTAGTCTCTTAAAGACGAAAACCAACTATGTAGCATCCAATGAGAAGGAAAATTTTCAAGAATCAAAACGAAAATTCTGCCCTTATTCTTACAACACATGAGAGTATTAGATACAAGCTACAAAACTGAGGATGTGGAATTTCCAATCATCACTCCTATTCTTCTCAACGTCCAAAAACAAATCTGTCAGCCTCCATTGCCAAAAATTGCAAATCTAAAAGAAGAAACAGCACCAAATCTAACAAAACTTCAAAAATTGTACAACATTTCTCCTAATATAAAAACCTTGGTTCTGGTCTAGTCAAGAGGAACTATCTTGCTGCTGCATTCTCCACTTTCTGCAAACTATAAATGTGGGGCAAAAGGGATTTTGTTTTTGGATAAAGATGAGAGTTCAAGTCATAACCAAAGGATTTCATTCTGTCAAGAAGCTCCAATGCAAGTATCACTTTGTCCTTCGACTTGAGAAGAGCTTCGACCAAACTGTTACAGAGTCGAGGCTTTAGTTTGTAACCTTTCTGCAGGGTGTAGAGAAAGACATCAACTGCTTTATTGAGTTCTCTTTTGAAGCAGAGAGTATGAATCAACTGCACACACGAAGGGGCAGATACGGGCACGTTGAACTCCTCAAGAACGTAGAAAGCCTTGAGAGCCTCCTCTGCTAGTCTAGCTTGACACATTCCATACAGCCAGATGTTATACAATGCTGAATCAAAATCTGCCAACTTGATGTCCATCTCAAGTAAGCTTCTCACAGCATTCTCAAATTCACCAGTTTCAAAACATTCTTCGACTGATTTTAATACTTCATCTTCCACACCAGCTCGATTCTTCAAGTACTTCAACCAGAAACTAATGGCAGTAGAAGTCTTCTTCTTCTTCCTGAAAGACCAACTCATGAATGTTTTATACACAGATGAACTAGGCATGCATCCACTTGCATTCATTTGTTCAAAGAGCTTATATGCATCCCCGTCTCTCTCAACCCTATGGAGCGCATCTATGAGCGTTGCATATGTTACTGAATCGGGGGAATGCCCCTTGAGTTGGAGCTCCTCCAAGAGCTTAAGAGCAATATTAATGTGCCCAGCCTTGCACATGCCATGGATTAAAGTGTTGTATGTCTGCACATTTGGGATGACCCCACTATCAGCGAGCTTCCTCAGAAGCTTGTAAGCTTTTACAATCGAGCCAGAATCCATCATATCTTCAACCTTCTTTTGCAGGCTTGCAGTATCAAGGATGCGATCAGAACCTTGAGAGAGACGAAGAAACAATGATGGGCTCTTCACCAATTCCATTTTGTAAAGCATCAGCTGAGCTTCCTCAAGCTTACCTGCCTTACACAGCCCGTCAATCAAGGCATTGTACGTCACAACAGAAGGCGGACAACCTAGCTTTTCCATGTCAGTAAAGATTTGCTGAGCTTCTACAACCAGACCATTTCTGCAGAAACCACAAATGAGAATAGTGTAAGTGCACGTGTTAGGGAACTGATCGTGCTGAGAAATATCTAGCTTGAGTGATTGAGCTTCGTCCAACAACCCTAAGTCGCAGAACCCCTTGATCAACACATTATAACATTGAGTGTCAGGAACTACACCTTTTCTAAGCATATCCCTAAACACATTCACTGCATCTTTCATCCTTCCAGCCAGACTATACCCATGCATCATAATAGTATACAAGATAACGTCGGGTTCCAAACCTGCCTTAAGAACTTTCTGAAACAATTCCTCTGCCTCACCAATCCTGTTGGCTTTCACCAAACCATCAATCAGACAGCTAATCCCCCCTAACCCGACATCATATCCATCGGCTTGAAATGATTTTAAAAGCATGCAAGCCTCATCAATCAGGCCTTGCTTACAGAAACCATCAATCAAAGTATTATATGTAGCAGAATCAGGTTTGCATCCACTATTTATCATAACATTAAACAGATTATAAGCATCGTTAGTCCTCTTTGATTTGCACAACCCCGATATTACCACTGTGTATGTGATCCTATTAGGCAAAATACCTCTACTAGTCATTTCTTCAAACAGATTGAGCGCAGCCTGAGTCATCCCATTCTTGCACAGACCATCAATCAAAACGTTGAACGTATCACGACCCATTGCAATATTCGACTTAAGCATCATGTTATAAACAGCCAATGCCAATAAAATCACATCTTTCTGAACTAAAACATGAAGAATCACATTGCAAGCAAATAAATTCGGCTTACAGTCATAATCCTTCATCCTACCGAATGCCTCGACCGCTTTCTCCGCATTTTTCAGTCTCCAGTAACCCAAAATCAAGACCGCGAACGCATCCGGTGAAATGCTCATATTCTTAGTCCTCAACTCATCAAGAACACTCCAGCATGAATCCAACGAATTCACCTTACCACCGCTCGAAAGGATGTCAACCATCAATTTATTCGATAATCTACTTCGAAAACGCGCCGTCTCGTCAGCCCAGATGAAGAATCGGAAGCAAATTACCGGGTCCTTCTTCAGTTGGGCCTGAAATTGGAGGACTGAAATCACGACTTCGTGACTGAGCATCGGATATAACTGTGCGAGGGCGGGCTCGATGGGGCGTGCGGAGTTGATGAGAGCGAGGACTTTGGAGATGGCGAAATTGTTGAGGGCATTGTCCGAGAATGAAGAGAAGTTGGATTTTGAAGTGAAGTGTTGGGGCCTGATCGCACGGGAGATTTGGGAAAGAAGGAATTTCTGCATAATGGTGGTGGAGAAGATTGAATATTCATGTTCGTTACCACATATGGTAACCGCTGTGTGAGTGTGTGTGATTTGGGTTTTAGCAGGGTTCTTCAGTCGGAGGTGCGGCGGCGGTAGCAGCGGCGGGCGGAAATTATCAAGGCTTCAGAAGTTTTGGATCTATTGCAGTAGCGACTTTTAACGATTTTGTATCCAACAAATCGTATGCGATTTTGTACGTGCGCGCTCGTGCGTGTGAGAGAGAGAGAGTGGAGGATATTTTCACTTCTTATATCAAGATTTAATAATTCTAGAACAGTTTTAACTTTTAATAATTTGTTATCAGTTTTTTCTAATTAATATTTGATCATTACTTTTAGATTTATATGTTCATCTTTTTGGTATTTTAAGCATTTTGAATTTGTATCATTTTAAATTGGATGGTGACAATTTTTGACACGATTCAAACATGCATGAAATTAATGGTTAGTGTTATATCCGATTGTGTTCGTGTCAACACAACAAGGACACGAAATGACTGTTCTGTGTTCGTGTTGAATGCAGGTCGAGTTCGTGTAACACAATAACAATTTTTTCTTAATCTTTTGCTAATAATTAATTTTATTTTTTATGATTTGAGCTTATTATGTCGGATAAAATCAAGTTTTAATAGTTTTCTATCAACACAAAAGAAATTTGTGTCTTTTCCATATTTGTATATTTGGTGTCACGTTCGTGTTCGAGTTTGTGTTCGTGTTTGGTCTTAAGAGCTAAGACCCGTGTCGTAATTGTATTGATATGATAATAATCAGACACACACGACTTATTAGTCCCACTAAAATTCTAATATTGGGCTAAATGTTATTGAAGGCGTATATAATACAATTATACAAGCATTTGTACTTAAAATGTGCATTTTGCTAACTAGAAAAAGTAAAATAAAAATCAAACACCAATCAAAAAGAAATCAGTATGATTTAATTTTATAATTTAATAAAATATAAGTAATACACAATTACTAGAAATGGTTGCAGAATTATTCCACTGTACCAATTAGTACATCAACAATTAGACTAGGATCTCTCATGCTAAAAAATTACTAGCATGGTTCCAGTTTTCCTGCATACATGTAGGTCTTGTTCGGTTACCCATATTAGGATTGACTATAAGCAATATAAGACTTTATCTCATGTTTGGTTGGAAAGATCCATTAATGCTAAGGCCCATGACTTAATGCCATGACAAGTTTGGCCCGTTACTATCTCTCCTAATCTTGTGATTTCAAGTCGGACCCTTCCCCTAGCGATAAAAGTTATCTTGACAAGAATACCATTTAGCCCCTTCCATTCTCGTCTCTCTCTCTCCTCTGTATCTCATGTTATATCTTCTAAAACCAAATATGTATAGCTCTACGGAATTTTCATCCCATTCTCCCCCTCTCTCCACATCTTCTTCCACTCATCCATTCCTAAAAATTGAAAAATTTATTCAAATCTGGGAATGAAAATATCATTCCACTGTTGAGTAATTTTAAGATGGCTTTTGATCTCTACAAGCTGCAACCGTTGTGTATGAAAATGGGCCGGGTTGTGTAACATCAGTTGTGGATTGGGGACGAGAGAGAGATGGGGTGGTGCGATAGCGGCGCCTTGATGGGTTGTGTGAGGCGGCGGCGCGATGTGTTGCATGGGGCGGTGATGGAAGATGAGGGCGCCATGGTGGAGTGGTGATGGTGGCGGGCCTGGTGAGTGGTGGCGAGAATTTAAGGGTGTGATGGAGAGGTTTTCAGTGATGAAATAGAGAGAGAGAAAAGGAGAGAGAGAATGACGACGAGTCGATGATGATGATGTGCCAACATCCAACAAAGGGTGTATTAGTAATTCACAATAAATTAACATTAAATAATATTACAAACAAAAAATATTTTTCTTCACTATAAAAATTATACTTCCAACCAAACAGATTTATTATATTCATGATTCAATCTTTATTAATCCCATATTGTATCTTACTACTATCTTGTCTAACAAACCAAACGGGACCGTAGAGCATACTTCCGGGTCGGGCCCACCAGACCATGTGTAGAAATCGGGCAGGGTCAAAAACCAGCGCACCTGTTCGATTTTGAATTTTTTTCATGGCCATCCCGATCCAAAATTGGTCGGGTCATGATTGAGTACACCTCTATATACATGCAAATCTAGTCATAAAGATACATCATCTGTAAAGATCAAATTCAGACATTAAGCAACCTTAACTAGGAACCTTAACAGTATCTACATCTCAGTTCAACTGATAAACCAAATGAAGGGATGCGATTTCTTGAAACTCAACATAGTAAACATGATGCCTCAATCACATAGAGGTTCTTTAACCAAAAGGTTCATCTTTTCCTGCAAAAATCCAACCACATCTTCTCTCCCTTCCCTCAGAAGCAACTTCCTCAGCTTCCCAAAAGTGTGCCTTCCTGGGCGAATCCCTCGTTCCATCATCTCTTCCATTAAAACACTAGCCTTAGAGGCGTCACCCTTTTCACATAATCCATTAATCAGTGCAGAAAATGTGTGCATGCTTGGAGCAAACTGCTTCCTCTCCATATACTTCCACACCTTTTGAGCTGTCTCTAGCTCATCTCTCTCACAAAACATCTTGATCATCATCGTATATGTGTCTGCATCCGGCTCACAAACTTTGGACAACCTCCGGAAAACCTTAAACGCCTCATCAGTCTCCCCACGACCAATCAAGGCGTTTATAAGTATGTTGCAAGTTCTTGAATTGGGATTCACCCCCTTCTTATCCATCTCATCCACAACTTTATAGGCATTTTCGAACTTGTTCACTTTGCAGAAAGCACTGACCAAAGAATTAAACACTGCCACATCAAGTTTCACTCCGTTTCTCTCCATTTGAAGGAATGCATCAATGGCATCCTCGATCCTATTCTCAATCCCATATGTATGAATCAGAACACTATAAATAAAAGATGTGGGTTGACAACCACTGAACTCCATCTCCTTAATAACTTCAACTGCTTCATCTGTACGCCCCGCCTTGCAGAGAACATCGACCATGATTCCATACGTGACAATATCAGGCTTGCAGCCCGAATCAACCATTTCATTAAAGATCTCCCTAGCTTTAGGCAAATTTGGAGCTCTTCCCCATCCTTCAATCAAAATGCTGTAACTTTTTGAATCAGGACAGAACTGATTCTTCATTGCATCAAAAATCTCCTGAGCTTTTCTAACATTCTTCGACTTGCATAAAGTGCTCAGCAAGCCATTAAACGCAGCCAGATTAGGAGGAACATCATACTTCTTCATTATGTTAAACGTGTAAACCGCCTCTTCCACCTTCTGCGCCCGTGCATACTTCCTCATGATAATGCAGAACGTCTCGATATTGAGCATTCCTTTGCTCCTCATGCTGTTCACAAGATCCCACATTATCTCGTACTGCCTTATCTTCGCCATCGACTCGATCATAATGTGGTAGGCTCTAACACTATGCTCGTAGTGCCGTTGCTTCCCGCTCCACTCAAAGAACCGGTGAGCTAGCATGCCAGCATTTTCGAACCTCTCAAGGACCTTTTCGACTACGTCTTCAGATACACGAATGCCGCTCTGATCAAGCACCGTGTCGAGGCCTAGTTTGGGGCAGGACATCATAATCTTGCACACCCTTTTCGTTATATCCGATGAATCTTGCGCTACTTCTCCTGAACTATACAGCCTGCCAAACACCAAGAATCTGAAAATTGGCCTATTGCAGCAACGATTTCTCACGATCATGATGGCTGATTAAGTAGAAAGTAGATAAATTCACCACCTGGAAGAAAATGTTGACCAAATAATCACATTTTTATTCACAAACACTCACTTAGGCATTTTATCGAACACGTGGCGGGCGCAACGATAATCTGTAGACAACTAGAAAATATATGACTTCACTCTCAAGTACTTAACATAGATTCTGTCTCTGTATATAGATGTGTGCAATTGTTCCCCTAAATCATTGAGAGAGTTAGAGAGAGAGAGAGAGATGTGTCAGTTAATCATCTCTAATTAATTGCAGACGTGTTCGTGCGTTAATTACATGATATCAACGTAACGTGAAATGAAAGCTAGTCAAAAAACAAATAGATGGGCCGAAAGTGGCCCATAGAATCTTTGTGGGCCCAAAATATGTTTTAATTGGCCCAACTTACTAGAAAAGTGCCATTTAAAAAGAAAAAATAAAATAAAAAGGAAATTTATTGTATTCAAGAATTTTAGCAAAGAGAAATGTCCCTAAAAAAAAAAAAAATTTAGCAAATAGCAGATACCTCGAAAAGCATATTCGCACCGTTTATTTATTCTAAATTAACAAAAAAAATCCCAGCAGAATTCTCAAAATTTTGGTGTTAAATTTGCTCATAAAGTTTCTTTATTATTTATATCCCCTATTTTACAAATGCATAAAACAGTTCTCCTATTTTCTACTAATTATTCTATAAAGATTGTGGACTCAACTCAATTTGTGAGATATGATAGATTTAGGGAGGTGTAAATTTGAGAAATGATTTAGGGAGATGTAAATATTTTTGTGGGCCTACCCAATTTGAGAGATCTGCTGGATGACATTTTTATTTCATTTTTTATTATTTTAACTTAAATTTAGAGTTAATAATGATTTTGAGAGAATGATGGAAGTGCTCTTAATGGTGCTTTATTTTTTTATGCCTAATACTAATATTTCGCATGTTATCCTAATAATTAACAATGGAAAATTACGTAATTTGTGTTTTCTTTTTTAACACTGTCGATTTTATCAGACTATGATAAATTATTTTTTACATATGATATATTTAATCTCAGCGATTATTTTTTTTTCGTCTGTTTGAACTTACGTGTACATAATTAAAAGGTAAATTTTTTTTTGCAAACATTGTGAATTAGCAATTATAATTAGCATAAATAAATAATTATAATTATCATATTATGATAACATGCTAACACGCATACAATAATTTAGTTGTTTCCTTCTAATCAGCAAAAAAATATAGTTTGAACACATTGATTAAGATTGACTTTAAATTATATTATCCTCAAGTTACACTAACAATTCTTTTATCAACCGATCAAGTTGAAATTTAAAACGAGGTTACCATATGCTAATTCCATATAAATTATAAGAGTAAGCTGCTAATTAAAATAATATTGTAAACATATTTAAATGCATATGTACGAGCACAACAATAAGCTGCCAAATTTGAATAGCAACATACATGAACAATAAAAAAAAAATCGAAAAAGAATTTTTTTTCCCTCATGATTGTGACATGTGCGCATTGAGCCGCCCAAGCTCCCCATTGACTGTTCTCTACTTATTTAATTGTATTTACTAATCCTAAAACATAGATGCAAAATTATTTAATTACGAATTTTATCGTTAGAAAATAAAATATATAAATTAAGTTAAGCTATTCATAATAATTGTATAATAATTTAATTAGCAGTTGTGGATTAAAAAATATGAAAGAAGAGCGTATAAAAAGACTAAACGGTTGTGCCAAATATTCCTTTAGTGTGTGCATATGTTAGCCTAATAGTAAAGTGGTTAATATTCGGACCAAATGTCACATATTCAAGTTCACATTTACGTGACCTTTAAAATTCTTTTGTAATGTTTATTTAAAAAAAATAAAATTCCTTTAGTATAACGTAAAATTGAAAAGGAAAGGGTAAATGATTTATTATTTTTGTGTAATATTTTCTTGATGCGGAAGTAGAACGCTGTTGACACCTACTTTGCATCTTTCCAAATGTCTACACTCAACCCAAATATAGTCCTCTCTCTCTCTAACTCTATTTCTGCACTATATATAATATGTACATAAATTTAGAGAGAGAGAGAGGGAGGGAGTGAGAGTGCATTTTAGATTATTTGTTAATTTGTAATGATTTCCCCATTGACTGGTGTATCGTGTGCGTGAGTGAGTGCGAGGTTGTAGACATTCTGCGAGGAGGAAGCTGAATTTCCGCCATGGGAAGGAAGAAAGAGAAAGAGAGCGAGAAAGAGAATATGAGGTCTTGGAGAAGACAATTGAAGGCCATGTTGCGCAAGAACTGGCTCCTCAAAATTCGCCACCCTTTTATCACCTGTGCAGAGGTCTCCACTTTTTTACGCACAGACACACACCAATAAAATTACATACATGTATTTGTTGTGCTAAAGTAGGCAGATTGGTGCTCTTGCATGCCAACTTGTTTGGTTTTGCTCAGTTCTGTGAATTTGGGTTTTGAATTATGAGTTTTGG